>JAQNDB010001455.1:0-22604 GCA_029204045.2 Tillandsia leiboldiana
AACAATGATTGGAAAATCTTGATTGTGGGAAATCTTGCTGATGGATTTGGTCTACAATCAAGGTAAGTATCACTTCAACTTCAACTTTGGTTTTTATCTTGTGATTGTTTGCATGTCTCGACTAACTATTCGACTAACTATTTGGCATGTAATATGACTAACAAGTTGATGTTGGACTAACATTTTGTGACATTTGGTTGCATAGAAGATAGGTTGGTTTTTGACTATGATTCTCTTACATATCTGAATTCTCAAATGTCATGATGATCAGATAAACTCTATCTCTCTGTACTAGGTTTTGTATGCAAATATTCTTGAGGTATCTAACGATCTCTTTTGTCAAGAATGATTTCTTTGTGCAGAGAGTACAGATGTCTAAGTCTAGAGTCTGTTTTAGGAGTTTATCTCATGGTTTTAAATTTTGGATCTCCATTGTAAATTTTGTTGTATGATGATAGCAACAAAAATCTTTTTTTTTTTTTTTTCTTTAGTGGATCTGTGTTTTGTCACGAAACCGCCAAAGGGGGAGATTGTTACGGATTTGAGTTGGCGTAGTTTCGTGAAAGTCTCAAGTCTTGAAGATTGAAGGTGAAGAAGAAGTGGATCATTTAACTCAATCTCAAGAAAGAAGAATTCAAAAGGATCAGGTATGTTAACTAAAGATTTGTGTGATCCGAATACTTCTTGTAGTGTAGAAACACTTGGAAGAATCTTCATTGCATAAAAATCAAAAACTGGACTTGGGACATGTTCAGGATCCGGATCAGTTGTTCGATCCGGATCCCGAAGGTGGTTCGTTCATACACCAGTTCAATCCGGATCGTAGCCTCTCTTGATCCGGATCCCGAACACTGAGTTTACCATCTTCCTTGAACGATCCGGATCAGGCTTCGCAATCCGGATCCCGAACGTTGATGTTTGGTGAACTGTATGAACGATCCGGATCAAGCACTTCGATCCGGATCCCGAACCTTCGTTTTTCTGGAATGCTGACTCGTTACGACGATCCGGATCACAGCTAATCCGATCCGGATCGCCGTCCGTAAAATTCCAGAAATGTAGGTTTTTGATTCTTATCTCCTTCCTAGGGTTTCTAACCTATAAATAGACCCTATGACTCTTTTTCTAGGGTTAATCCAAAATCAATATAGCCGTCATTTTCCTATATCATTTTTACGGCTCTAGATCCACATATAGAGAAGAAAGGAAATCATTAGAGAATACTCTATGTTTCTTCATCTATATTGATTAGTTTGATTCTAGGTTTTCATACTCACATCTTGAGTTGAATCAAACTAATGAATACTTAGATGGTATTTCTGATCTATCTTTGATCTAAGTATTCGGCGGATCATCACCACCCAAAACAACGATTTACCCCAAAAATCGGTGCGTGGATTCGCGTGTCCTTGTGGATTCAAGGTTCAACCGCTCTCGTGGATTCGGAGCGAGGCACGTTCGTGGATTCGAAGGGTGCTATTGGGTGAAGACCGTGGATTCGGTCGGACGTCGTGGATTCGACGTTGGACGCCGTGGATTCGGCGTTGGGCGCAGATCGTGGATTCGAGAAGCGTCGCGGAGCGAGCGGAGAAGATCCCTCAGGAGCGTATGGAAAAGGTTGAGTCGTGATTGTGTACGGTAAATCACCTTGTACGTGTTTTAATTCTAGTGGATTTCTGCCGTGTTATCGGTCCCCGTGGTTTTTTACTCCGTGATGGGGTTTTCCACGTAAACAATCTTGCGTATTATTTTTTATTTCCGCATCGGGTTTTTATCGCAACGATTTTTGAGTGTTTATACGTTTACACCTATTTACCCCCCCTCTAGGTGTTTTTTTCCCCCTATTTAGATCCTTATACATATAACCCAACACTTGTGAATGTCACTAGGCCTATTAGAATGCCTTGATCCATGTGCTATTAATTGTGAATGTATCTAGCATGCTTGCATGAGATTAAGGTTTCTTGGTTAATATTTGCATTGTTAGCAAGCTACAAGTTAGTAAGTGGTGTTTCCATGTTTTAGATATGCAGTTTAATTAGTTGGAAATAATACTAAAGCCATATCATGTCGAATGTTAAGGGGAGGTTTGGGCATGTGGTTAGAATGCATGTTGTAAAAAGGGTACTTGCTAGTAGATTATGCATCTAATTGTATCATGTTATCATATATACTGCCACATGTACATCGGAGGTTCCAAACACTTAATGTTGCATATGTCAGAATAATTGAAATGATTTTATCAAATAAAGGACTTTGCATGCTTGAATGGTCATCTAGCTAGGCCACCTTTTTCTGCTACACAAACATGTTGGAATTGACTTAGGAGAAACCATGCTTTTATTCGTTCTCCTGTCGTCTAGTCTTAGGGGATTGTGTAGTCAGATGTTCAGAGTTGGGACTGTCGGGGATCGATGTTTGGGTGTTGCGGCAACCGCGGACTGTGGGCGGTTGACCGGCTTATTATTATTATTATTATTATTGCATCAGATTGGAGGTAGGGGATCGAGTTTCCCTTTAGTGGATGGGTTTTCCCACTTTGATCAGAGTCGTGACCCAGTCCTGCTATTTTATGATACTGATGATACTAGTTACAGTGATACTATGCTCGTGTGGGTCGCTCCCCTCGAGTGCCACTCCGGAGTAGGTTTCAGACCGTGTTGGGTGCCGGTCAGACCGTGTTGGGTTCCGGTCATTTGGACAGGGGAGATACGTAGTTGTGAGGTTGACAGCAGAGTAGGCAGTACCAGTGTTTACTGGTGTTTTGATTGGGTTGGTCAGGCAGTCTTTGACGTTCTGGTGCATGCTTTCAGCTATTCTTTTAGCTAGGCATCTTAGAGGCATGTTAGTGGTAGCTCTTCATCAGTAGTGTTACTTGTAGCATACCACCTTTGTTTTCATTTTCGCCTCTGATAGTCCTAGTGGGCATGTCTGAGTTTGAGGTCTACCCACTAGGGGAGGCTACTGTTTTTATAGTAGTTCTCAACCCCCCACTCCTTTCTCTTTTCTTTTTCCCCTTTGTTTTGCAGAGTCCTCTGCTGGGAGTTGCGGGACCCTCTTCCCTGGATCGAGGTAAGAGGATCGCTGACTAGATAGCTACTGCCCCGAGTTCGAGTTTTGTAGTTTTGATGTATCCCCTGTACACTCAGACGGTTGTATTTTCTTTTATTTTGGGTCTGGCTGCGGCCAGCTGGTTGTATATATTTTGTGAGCTGGGAGAGACACTTGTATATTTGTGAGAGCTTATTGTACTTTTATTTCCAGCATTTGTCTGAGATGTATTAGTTTTAGTTTAGCTCTGTTTTATGCTCCTTTATTATATATTTTATATCTGAGCAGGTTACCAGCGCTTCGTGTACACGGAAAATTCGTATGCATGGCGGATCTGTGGACGGGCCCGGGTTCTGGTTTACACTCGGGGCGTGACAGATTAGGTGGTATCAGAGCTTAGGTATAGGTCAGTTGGGACTTAGGAAACCCTAGGCTTTTGGCAGACCCTAGGAAGGCAGAGCGTGAGTGACGCGATATTTTGCGAAAGTCGGCGATTAGTTGTTAACTCTTCCTATGAGTGGAGAGGGATTGGCATAGCCTATTTCTGGGGGACTATTATGTTGGCTGCAGACATCATAATGTTACAGAAATAGGGGAATGTCCATGACTTTCGCTGGATTGGGTCGAGAGTGGTTTTGTTTTACTGACCCGTGGATTCTTGTGTGGCAGGATGCCTCCTAGGCGGCAGATCCCTACTCGGGGTACTCCTACACCCCCGGAGGAGCCGAAGCAGTCCGGGCCTTCTGAGATTAGTGAGCTGAGGGCCATGGTGGCCCAGTTGGCGGAGAGCCACCGCCGACAGGAGCAGAGGTTTGAGCAGTTATTTGCCCAGGTTGCGGCACCTCCCCCTACTACTGCAGAGGCCCCCGTACCACCGGTTGTACCGCCGGCTATTCCACCTGCCCCTACGGCGCCGTCGTCGAGCAGTGGGGCCCAGGGGATGTTCAGGCCATTGACCCCAGTGGAGGAGCGGGAGTTTTCTGACAAACTCACACAGTTCTGTAAGCGAGGACCCCCTAGGTTCTCGTGGCGGAGCACTCACCCATGGGAGATTGGATCGTGGCTAGCATCAATGGAGAAGTTGTTTCGGGACTTCTTCATTTTCCAGAGATTCAGAGCGCATTTGGCAGTACACTGTCTAGAGGGGGATGCAGATGCTTGGTGGCGTCGGGTCGAGCCCTTAGAGTTTCAGGTCACCCGACAGCTACCCTGGTCGGAGTTCAGGAGGATGATCCTTGACACTTACTTCTCCACGAGCGTGAAGAAGAAGATAGAAGATGACTTGAAGAACCTTCAGCAGGGTGATCGCCCAGTGTGGGACTATTTCCAGGAGTTTACGCAGTTGCTCAACTGCGTACCCTATGTTGCCAGGGATGGGCTGCACCAGGTGGAGCTGTTTGAGACAGGTCTGCGCCCTGAGATCTATACCTTGGTGCACGCCCAGAGGCTTCAGACTTTATCAGAGGCAGTGGATCATGCACAGTGGGTCGAGAGGGGAGATCATGTTGTTTCTAGACGCGGAGGTCTGGTCGCTCAGAGTTCTGAGAGGAAGCGACCAGCATCGGACGATGGGGGACAGGCCAGTTCCTGGAGGCTGCCCCGACCGCCACCGCCTCAGTTTACGGGCCGTGGGCGTTCGGAGCGGCGAGGGCCTGGGGGATCCCAGAGGCCCCCACAGCATCAGCAGCCCCAGCGACAGCAGCAGCACTCGCAGCAGCAGAGGTCGCAGTCGCGACAGCAGGGATCTCAGCGGCAGTCGCACAGGCAACAGCAGCAGCAGTCACGGCAGTTGCGGGCCCCTGTCAGTTGTATCTTCTGCGGGGGTCAGCATTTCCCCGGCACTTGTGATCAGAGGTGGGGGCGTTGTTATGGCTGTGGTCAGGCCGGGCACATACGATCTTCATGCCCTTTTTCGGCATCAGTGGCACCTTCTTCGGCCTCAGTTTCTCTTCCACCTCAGCAGCGACCGCCAGCTCAGCGGCCCTATGCTCCAGCGAGCAGGGCTCCTTCCTCCCACCATGCAGACTACCGACCACCAGCTCAGAGCGGGCGAGTCTACGCCGCTCAGGTAGGGGACTCCACGGCAGCCGACCACGTGGTGGCAGGTATCACTTTACTTTTTGGTACTAGAGCTCGCACTTTATTTGATACCGGTGCATCACATTCTTTTATCAGTAGAGCATTTGCATCATCTCATGGACTAGAGTTAGGTCGGTTGCCACATGCATTAGAGGTACAGATTCCCGATCATATATTGCATGTAGAGGAGTGTTGTTGGTCTTGCCCTGTACAGCTTGAGTCTTGGATTTTGCCAGCGGACCTGATGGTCCTTAGTCAGCTGCGAGATTTTGACATTGTACTGGGGATGGATTGGCTGGCTCGCTATTTCGCGACGATTGATTGCGCCGCGAGGACTGTTACTTTTAGCGAGCCAGGCCAGGAGGTGTTCGTTTTCGGGGGGTGCCAGAGTGCTTTCTTTGCCTCTGTGGTTTCGACTTCTCGTGCGAGGCAGATGATGCGCAGTGGATGCGTAGCCTTTTTGGCATCTGTGGTTAAGGAGCCTACGGCGGCTCCGGGACTCGCGGATATCCCGATTGCCCACGAGTTTTCGGATGTGTTTCCTCCAGAGCTGTTTAGTATGCCGCCGGATAGGGAGGTTGAGTTTTTGATTGACGTAGTCCCAGGAACTGCGCCAATCTCTAAGGCTCCTTACCGAATGGCACCGGCTGAGCTGCGAGAATTAAAGGCGCAACTCCAGGATTTAATGGACAAGGGTTTTGTGAGACCGAGTGTATCGCCTTGGGGAGCGCCGGTGCTATTTGTGAAGAAGAAAGATGGTTCGCTTCGACTGTGCGTTGATTACCGGGAGCTGAATAAAGCGACCATCAAGAACAAGTACCCTTTGCCGCGCATTGATGACTTATTTGATCAGCTGCAAGGGTCTTGTGTCTTCTCCAAGATTGACTTACAGTCTGGTTACCACCAATTGAAGGTGAAGGCCGAGGACATCCCAAAGACGGCATTCAGGTCGCGGTACGGGCATTATGAGTTCACCGTCATGCCTTTTGGATTGACAAATGCCCGTGGTGCTTTTATGGATTTAATGAACAGGATTTTTCGACCATACCTGGATCGGTTCGTCGTTGTTTTTATTGATGACATCCTAGTTTATTCCCGAAGCGATGTGGAGCACGAGGAGCACTTGAGGATTGTGCTACAACTTCTGAGAGAGAGGAAGTTGTATGCCAAGTTATCTAAGTGTGATTTCTGGCTTCGGGAGGTTGTCTTTTTGGGCCACGTGATTTCAGCCGCTAGAGTGGCAGTAGACCCGGCGAAGATCGAGGCAGTCCGGGATTGGCCCCGACCGACGACGGTATCAGAGGTCCGCAGTTTCATGGGCTTAGCGGGATATTACCGTCGGTTTGTGGAAGGTTTTGCGAAACATTCCACACCCCTCACTCGTTTGACGCGAAAAGGGATTAAGTTTACTTGGAGTGAGGATTGCGAGAGGAGCTTTGAGGAATTAAAGAACAGATTGATGTCGGCTCCTATCCTTTCCCTCCCCGTTATGGGGAAAGGATACGTGATATACAGCGATGCATCGCACAGTGGACTTGGTTGCGTGCTGATGCAGGAGGGAAGGGTAATCGCTTGTGCCTCTCGGCAACTGAAGGATTATGAAAAGAATTACCCTACCCATGATTTGGAGCTAGCTGCAGTGATTTTTGCACTAAAGTTGTGGCGCCACTACCTGTATGGGGAGCACTGCGACATTTACACCGACCATAAGAGCTTGAAATACCTGTTCACACAGAAGGAGCTCAACTTGAGGCAGCGCAGATGGTTGGAATTGTTGAAAGACTATGATGTAGACATATTATACCATCCTGGCAAGGCTAACGTGGTTGCTGATGCCCTGAGCAGGAGAGCAGTACAGAGTCTATCTTTGATGATCACCGATCAGGCGCCATTACTTGAGCAGATGAGGCGGTTAGAGCTCGAGGTTGTGTCCCCTGGGGTCTCTGCTAGACTTATGTCTCTAGTCGTGAAGCCCACTCTGTTGGACAGGATTCGGGAGAGACAGAGTGAGGACCCCCACTTGATGAGGATTCGAGAGCAGATGCAGATTGGTTTGATAGGGGACTTTTCAGTTGACGCTGCGGGAGTACTGCGGTACAGGGACCGAGCTTGTGTACCTATGGATGCAGAGATCCGAGAGCAGATCTTGAGGGAGGCCCACTATACACCTTATACCATCCATCCTGGTGGGACTAAGATGTATAGGGACCTTAAGGCACAGTTTTGGTGGAATGGGATGAAAAGAGACATTGGGAGATTTGTAGCACACTGTCTAACTTGCCAGCAAGTAAAGACTGAGCATCGTGTACCTGCTGGCAAGTTGCAGAGTCTCCCAATCCCCGAATGGAAATGGGAACACGTTACGATGGATTTTGTCACTAGTTTGCCGAGAGCACAGACGGGAGCGGATGCTATCTGGGTAGTCGTGGACAGGCTTACCAAGTCCGCTCACTTTTTACCGGTTCAGATGACTTGGCCGATGGAGCGACTGGCACAGGTGTACTTGGCTGAGGTGGTTAGATTGCACGGGATACCCGTTTCCATCGTATCAGATAGAGACCCGAGGTTTGTCTCGCATATCTGGAGGAGTTTATAGACAGCCTTGGGAACGCAGCTCCGATTTAGTACAGCATTCCACCCACAGACCGATGGGCAGTCAGAGCGCACTATTCAGACCCTCGAGGATATGTTGAGAGCATGCGTTCTGGACTTTGGAGGAGGATGGTACCGACACTTGGGATTAGTTGAGTTTGCGTACAACAACAGCTATCAGGCAAGCATTCAGATGGCTCCGTTTGAAGCGTTGTATGGACGCAAGTGTCGGTCACCCCTATATTGGAGTGACGTGGGTGAGAAGAAGACTTTGGGTCCTGATCTACTATTAGAGGCAGAGGAAAAGGTCAGATTGGTACGACGACATCTCGAGACCGCCCAGAGTCGACAGAGGAGTTATGCTGATACTCGACGGCGAGACTTAGAGTTTCAGGTGGGTGACCATGTTTTTCTGAAAGTCTCGTCTTCGAAGGGGATTCGGAGATTTGGCATTCTTGGGAAACTGAGCCCTCGTTATATTGGACCTTTTGAGGTGTTGGAGCGCATAGGGCCAGTTGCCTACAGGCTTGCGCTTCCTCCCAGGCTTTCAGGTGTTCACAATGTTTTTCATGTATCGACTCTGAGGAGGTATGTTCATGACCCGTCCCACATCATCGATTTCACCCCATTGGAGGTTGCTGAGAACCTGAGCTATGTTGAGCGGCTGTTGAGGATCTTGGACCGTGAGGTTAGGGAGTTGCGTAGTCGGGCCATCCCTTATGTGAAGATCCTCTGGAGCAGTCATGATGAGCGCGAGGCTACCTGGGAGCTGGAGTCAGCGATGATGGATGCTTACCCCCACTTGTTTGAGGCCCCTGCTTGAGGTATGATTTTTGTTTCGTGGACGAAACTTTTTCTTGTTGGGGAGGATGTAGTGTTCTGGTTTTTCCCATGCAACTTTCCGATGAATCCACTGTGTAGAACACCTAGTGTTGGTGTGTCTGGCCCATGGTGCATCGAAGGGGTGCCATAGATGGACCTTGTGAGACTTTGATAGCTGATTTGGCCTTCGGCTGCATTTGCCGAATTTTAGAAAAGGTTTTGGGCCAATCTGAGGTTGGATTTGGATTCAACGCGGAAAAACGCTTGAAAACGGCTATTTGCTTGTTAAATTTGGGGTCCGGATGACCAAAAGCGGGCTTCCGGAAGTTTTTGGGGATTTTCGGTGCATGGGGGAGGCTCGTGGACCGGACTGAGCCACGTGGCGGCCTATTATTGGCCGGCTCACGCAGCTCGGTCCACGGGGAGGCGCGGCGGTGCATGGACCTCGGGCGGGGGACGCGTGGCGTGCCCGGAATGGCCGGCGCACGCGGCACGGCTCAGCATTTTTGCGGGGTTGCGGTGGACCGGGCGCATGACACGTGGCGGCTTGGGAATTGCTGGCTCACGAGGGCGCGGTCCACGGTGTGCGCAGAGGGGCGCCTCGGGACGGCGCGCGCACAGGAGCGCCAGGCGGGCGGTCGGCCGCACTCGAGTGCGCCACGTGTCGCCTCGTGTATGGGCGACCGTACCTACCCCCGCTGACCGCGGGGGGACACGCGGCGCGCAGCGGGCCACCTTGCACCGCTATCCCCTGTTATGGGGTGACGTGGCAACACCAGGAGATTTCGGGCGCGTCGGACGGGGAGTGTGCGACCAGGTTTTCGGGCGCAGTGCGCCCGAATCTTGCGCCCGAAAACCCGGCCCGTTAGTGTTGTGGGCTGGGACTATAAATAGGGGTCTTTGGGTCACTTAGCTCTTTTTCTGAGCGGTTTTTCACAGGAATTTCTCTTGGGCGATTTTTCCTCTACTTGTTCCTCATTCAACTGAACATCCCTGGGATTTTTAGGGGCACGCATCCCGAGGTTAGCGATTTTTCGGCGCGGCGCGACGCTTGCTCTCTGGCGACCCGCTTCGCCCCTTCTCAGTGTTTGGGCTTCCCCGACTCACCCCGACATCCGCTTTCGCCGATTCTTGCGCCGTTGGACTCCTGGCAGGTAGGACTTCAACTCCTATGTTTTGAGGTTCCTCGATTTCCATGCTGATCTTGGAGTTTTCTGAGCACCCATTTGACCCATTTTTCTTCGCGGACTTTTGGACAGCACCACGGTGTTCTTGCCGTATCTTTTCGCTCAGACGTCGGATCGATGCGATTCAAAAGGGATTTTTCATCTACATTTCGCAAGGAGTCTCCTGGATTTTTCTCAGATTTTTCTCGATTTTGCAAGAGGGTGAGAATCTCCTTTTTCTGTGGTTCTTTGTTACAGAAATTTGGTACAATTTGGATTGGGGTGTTTCCCTTGCCAGATTTTTATCTCAGCGTAGGAAACTCTGATTTGGGCATGCAGGTACTCGTTTCGACGGGTTCGTCGCGAGGATCGCGATAGTATTTTTCTTGGATTTTTCTGAGCATTTTTCGCATGTAAAAATTGGAGAATTCTGGACTGTGGGATTAAGGGACAGATTTTGGAAATTGTGAATGATTAGCTTATGTACTTTCCTTTGGGGTATTTTGTACAGATTGGTGGTGAGTATTTGGACTGAGCTTGGGTTTCGCTTTTGGGAACTTGGATTAGCGCTCGAGGTGGGTGATGTTGTGAACCTCCTACTTGTGAATGTCACTAGGCCTATTAGAATGCCTTGATCATGTGCTATTAATTGTGAATGTATCTAGCATGCTTGTATGAGATTAAGGTTTCTTTGTTAATATTTGCATTGTTAGCAAGCTACGAGTTAGTAAGTGGTGTTTCCATGTTTTAGATATGCAGTTTAATTAGTTGGAAATAATACTAAAGCCATATCATGTCGAATGTTAAGGGGAGGTTTGGGCATGTGGTTAGAATGCATATTGTAAAAAGGGTACTTGCTAGTAGATTATGCATCTAAATTGTATCATGTATCATATATCCTGCCACATGTACATCGGAGGTTCCAAACACTTAATGTTGCATATGTCAGAATAATTGAAATGATTTTATCAAATAAAGGACTTTGCATGCTTGAATGGTCATCTAGCTAGGCCACCTTTTTCTGCTACACAAACATGTTGGAATTGACTTAGGAGAAACCATGCTTTTATTCGTTCTCCTGTCGTCTAGTCTTAGGGGATTGTGCAGTCAGATGTTCAGAGTTGGGACAATCGGGGATCGATGTTTGGGTGTTGCGGCAACCGCGGACTGTGGGCGGTTGACCGGCTTATTATTATTATTATTATTGCATCAGATTGGAGGTAGGGGATCGAGTTTCCCTTTAGTGGATGGGTTTTCCCATTTTGATCAGAGTCGTGACCCAGTCCTGCTATTTTATGATACTGATGATACTAGTTACAGTGATACTATGCTCGTGTGGGTCGCTCCCCTCGAGTGCCACTCCGGAGTAGGTTTCAGACCGTGTTGGGTGCCGGTCAGACCGTGTTGGGTTCCGGTCATTTGGACAGGGGAGATACTGAGTTGTGAGGTTGACAGCAGAGCAGGCAGTACCAGTGTTTACTGGTGTTTTTATTGGGTTGGTCAGGCAGTCTTTGACGTTCTGGTGCATGCTTTCAGCTATTCTTTTAGCTAGGCATCTTAGAGGCATGTTAGTGGTAGCTCTTCATCAGTAGTGTTACTTGTAGCTTACCACCTTTGTTTTCATTTTCGCCTCTGATAGTCCTAGTGGGCATGTCTGAGTTTGAGGTCTACCCACTAGGGGAGGCTACTATTTTTATAGTAGTTCTCACCCCCCACTGCTTTCTCTTTTCTTTTCTCCTTTGTTTTGCAGAGTCCTCTACGGGAGTTGCGGGACCCTCTTCCCTGGATCGAGGTAAGAGGATCGCTGACTAGATAGCTACTGCCCCGAGTTCGAGTTTTGTAGTTTTGATGTATCCCATGTACACTCAGACTGGCTGTGGCCAGCTGGTTGTATTTATTTCGTGAGCTGGGAGAGACACTTGTATATTTGTGAGAGCTTATTGTACTTTTATTTCCAGCATTTGTCTGAGATGTATTAGTTTTAGTTTAGCTCTGTTTTATGCTCCTTTATTATATATTTTATATCTGAGTAGGTTACCAGCGCTTCGTGTACACGGAAAATTCCGTAAGCACGACGGATCTGTGGACGGGCCCGGGTTCTGGTTTACACCCGGGGCGTGACAGTAACCTTTGCCCTAAACCGTTCCGGAAGAGTCCGAAGTATCTTTCTTATAATTTTCGACTCGGGGATCTTTTCTCCTAAATTAGCACATGTATTAATTACATCTTGAAGTCTAGTCTAATAATCTGTAAACAATTCATGCTCTTCCATATGAATAGAGTCAAATTGACTTGTAAGCATCTGGAGCTTTTGAATTTTTACAAGATTAGTACCTTCATGTGTAATTTTGAGAATATCCCAAATTTCCTTCGCGGTTTCACACGCGGAAATTCTTGTGAACTCAGTCGAGGAAAGAGAATTAAATAGAGCGTTCATACCTTTCCCATTGTAAGAAGATCTTTCGATTTCCTCTTTGGACCATCTAGAGCGAGGTTTTGGGGTAGTAGAATTTCCTACTTCCTCAACAGGATGCACCCAACCGTATTCCACGGTTTGCCATACCCGCTCATCAATTGAGATGAGAAAAGCTCTCATCTGCACTTTCCAATAAGCATAATTGGTCCCCATCAAAAAGAGGAGGTCTATAAATATTACCACTTTCACCCGACATGATAGATAAACCTAAAACCCTCTCTGATACCAATTGTTGGTTTTTGGATCCCCAAGGATCGAAATAGGTACTATCAAACAACTAGAGGGGGGGGGTGAATAGGTGTAATACTTATAAAACCAATCTCAGTGCAAAATAAAAACCAATGCGGAAAATAAAAACAGCACACCGAGATTTACGTGGAAACTCCAATCTAGGAGAAAAACCACGGGACCAACACGCAATAACAATCCACTAAGAAAAGAAGAATAACAAGGTGATTACCGACTCCACGGACTCCAACCCCTCCTTCAACTTCTTCGGATCTTGCGCTCACCGAACACGCAATAACAATCCACCAAGAAAAGAAGAATAACAAGGTGATTACCGAATCCACAGACTCAACCCCTCCTTCAACTTCTTCGGACCTTGTGCTCCACCGATTGCACGTCCACTGCACACGTTCGAATCCACGAACGCCACTCGAATCCACGAGCACACGTTTCGAATCCACGAAACGCCTTCAACACATCGAATCCACGATGCTACGTCAAATCCACGACGCAATTCAGCCGATAGGAATATTGGCTTCGATGGTGATCCTTTGCTTAGATTATCATTGAAGAACCGTAGAAGAAATCTCTAAGCAAAGATTAGATCAATTCGACAAAAGATATGTTCTTGAAAGAACCGTCGAATTGACCTAAAAGAGGCTATAAAGAAGAACGATAAAAACCTAGCCTCTAGGGTTGCTCTCAAGTGTTTAATTCATTAATCGGTAGTTTTTGAGAAACCCTAAATGTCTATTTATAGTTTAGAAACCTTTGGAAAGAGATAAGCATCAAAAACTGACTTAACAGAATTTTTCCCGCACGACGATCCGGATCGGATTTACGACGATCCTGATCGTCGTCTTTTTTCAGCAATTCCTGAAAAAACAAGGTTCGGGATCCGGATCGGAATTCTGATCCGGATCGGAATTCTGATCCGGATCGGTTCAGGATCAGAAATTCTGAAACAACAAATTTGTCCAGTTTTTGATTTTTAAGCAATGAAAACTTATCCAAGTGTTTCTAAACCACTCAAATGTATTCGGATCACCAAAATTATTTAGTTAAACGTACCTGATCAATCCGAATCCATTTTCCTTAAGATTGATGTATATGATCCACAATTCTTCAACTTTAATCTTCAAGACTCAAAACACTAAGTGTCAACTTGAGCTCTTGCTGAATCTGCTCTGAGTCTTTGATTGCTGATTGACAATTTGATCACTTCAAGACTCCGACTCAACTCAACAACTCAACTCACGAAATATGCCAATACAAAAAGCCGTAACATCAAGTTTCGCGGACGAAACTTATTTTAAGGGGGGTAGAATGTAACGTACCAAATTTTGGTATATAAATAAATGTAAATAAAATGGTATGAAATGCTATTTTATTGAATTTATAGAAGTAAAGGATGACCTGGAAACGAATTGGGCCCAAATCAGGATTATAATGTGAGATTTAGAATCTTACATGAGAAAGTGGGCCCAGATTGTAAGTGAAAAATTCACAGTTTCGAAAAATTCCGAGAAAATTACGGGAGCTCCGTAAATGTGTTTTAAGTTCACAGTAAAAGTTTCGCGTTGATCGGACACCCGGATAGTGAGAACGGGCTCCGCCAGCGAAATTATATACAGTGGGACTTATGGCGACCCAGAGGTGGTCCAAAATGAAAAATTTAAGTACCATGAGGTAAATTAAGTTAAACTGTGGCTGCCCATCAAATTTGAGCGGAAACGGGCGAGAAACGGGCAAGAACGGACGAAAACGCGCGAAACTGGGCTTGGGCCCAAGTTTCGAGCGCCCGAAAATGAGTTCCGGGCACCAGGAAAGTACTGTAGCAAATCGGGTGTGACACCCCCGGAATTTGGATTAGTCCAATATATAAATGATATAATAGGACTAAATCTCTTAACCCGGCTATAGCATTTTGGATGGTAGCAAGATCCAAGAGGTTATGAGAGTTAAGCGTGCTAGAGCTAGAGTAGTTCTAGGATGGGTGACCCCCTGGGAAGTGGGGCGTCACAGTTGGTATCAGAGACATTCACCAGCCGGAAATGTGAGATGGGTCTCGGCTGAGCCAGGGTTATATAGCGGGTAGAGCGAGGCTCCCCGGCTAATCACCGTTGTGGGTGGAGTGCAGCTCCCCACAAAGTCGGCTAAGGCTAGCGAGACGAGTCTCACATCGCCTGGTGCTTGTGAGTGTGCTTGAGCCTGACGTGGACGTCAGGGCTTAAAGGGGGGAAGAATGTGACACCCCCGGAATTTGGATTAGTCCTATATATAAATGATATAATAGGACTAAATCTCTTAACCCGGCTATAGCATTTTGGATGGTAGCAAGATCCATGAGGTTATGAGAGTTAAGCGTGCTAGAGCTAGAGTAGTTCTAGGATGGGTGACCCCCTGGGAAGTGGGGCGTCACATCGGGTTTTGTAGGTTGCGGCGAACCGGGCTGCACTGTACCGAACCCGGTTCACTGTAGCAGCCCAGTCCAAATATGGTGCGCCCGAAAGTTATTGTAGCAGCTCCCGAATCCCGAGTTGGCACGGATTCCGAGGCAGTTGGCACGGATCCCGAGGCACGGGTGAGAATCCCGAGGCACTGGCGCGAATCCCAAGGCACGAGCGTGAATCCCGAGGCACGGCAGCGCGTTGTGGCGCGCGGCACCAGGCGTGCGTGGTAGGTGGGGGAACGCCACGTGGCGCCTTACCATTGGTCGCGGCGACCAAGGGAGCGGGGGCGCATCGGGAACGAGCGCGGGCACTGGCGCGGCGTCAGCGGGCAGGGCCACGTGTCGGCCTCCCATTCGCGTGTCAGCGCGCGATGTGACGCATCGCTGCGGCCGTGTGTCAGAGCGGGCGCAAGTGCAGTCCACGTGGCGGCCGCCGATTGGCCGCCGCGGTCCCGTGGTCGCGGTGCACGGGTCCAGGGACGCGTGTCGTCCTCTGGTTGGTCGAGCGGTATGACGTGGCGCCTAGCTGGCATGGCGTGGACCCGTGGACCTTGGCAGGAAAGTTACTATAGGCGCCCGGAAATTTTCGGGCGCCCGAAAAATCGCGCCCGAAAGTCCGGGTTCGGCCTATTTAGGCCCAAACGGCTCGTTTTTCCTCCTTTTCTCCTTTTTGGCTTCACCCGAGCGTACCAGGAGAGGGAGAGCGATTTTGAGGCGGGGTTTTCGATTGCGCACTAGCGCGCCGTGGACTCCGTGGAGCGCGCAAAGTGCTCCAAAGAGGATAATGGGCGCGATGGACGTCACGGCGTTGTCGAGGTAGGCCCCGTGTGTCGTTTTCGTGGTATTTTTGGCACAGTTTTGAAGTTTCCTTTTGGATTTTGGATTTGACCCCATGCCCACGTGCGTGGTAGGGACCCAACTTTTCTGTGTCGTTTTGCTGTGAGAGTGTCGCGGTGTTTTGGACGCGTCTCGTTTTTGCGGGCTAGCTCGTGGGAAATGTGCACCGTTTTGCATACGGATACGGCCAATGTGCGCAGTTTTGGACGCGAACTTAGAAAACGTGCACTGTTTTGCGTGCAACGTTGAGAAAGGAACATGCACCGTTTTGCATGCCAATATGAGGTATGTGCTACGTTTTGCGTGCAGGTTGGTCTAACGGGCACCGTTTTGCATGTAGACACTAACATTGCGTTTCGTTTTTCGTGCAGGGCTGGAAAAATGTGCACCATTTTGCGTACAACCCTATAGTGGAATGTGCACCGTTTTGCGTGCCAATACGGGGTACGTGCTCCGTTTTGCGTGCGGGTTGGACCAATGCTGTGGTGACCCGGATCTTTGCAGGGCTTCTAAAGTGTGTCCAGCAGCTTCTGGAAGCCTACGTGGCATGTCGGCGGTGTTCGCGCGCCAATTTGGACACAAGTGATGGACTCGGGGCTTAAAATGGATCACGTGGGTAATCGGGGGACCCCGTCGGATGTTTAGAAGAGTTTACGCGCGGAGTGGATATCAAATTTAGGCTCAGCGCGAAATTCGGATTAAAAATACCTTTTCGGGAGCCTCCGGCAATTTATAAGATTGGAATTTGGCAAAATGGACGCCGGATTTGGAATCAGCGCGCGAAAACGGTCAAGATGTGCTATTTACTTGTTTTTTTCGGAGCTTGCTACAGTAATTTTACTGTTCATCGCCGGAACAGTGTTTCCGGCGATCGCCGGCGGCGGCCGGCAGCGGCGGAGGGCGGCGGCGCGAGCTCGGGCAGGCGGCACACGGCTGCGGGCAGGCGCAGAGCGGCACGGGCAGGCGCGCATGGGCGCGGGCAGGTGCGCGGTCCACGCGGCAGGCGTGCACCAGGGCGGTGCCACGTGGCAGCTTGTGGTTGGAGCGGTGTTGTGCGCTCGGTCCACACAGGGAGCGGAGCAGGTGACCGGGGCAGGTGGCCGTACGCGTGGGGCAGGCGGGCAGCAGGTGGGCACGGTTCCCGAGGCGCTGACACGGGGGGACCGTGCGTGGGAGTGCCACGTGTCGGCTCGTGGTTGGCTGGCGCCAACCACCCGTACTGTGGACGTGGGCCACGTGGCGCAGCGTGGGTTGCTGGTTTTGCTGTTTGTTGTTTCGGGGTGACGTGGCGCGCTATGGTGGATTCGGGCGCTGATGGACGGGCCGGATCGGGCGAACTGTGTGCGCCCGAAAATTTCCGGGCGCCCGAAAGTTGGGACTCATCCGGAATTTTGGCAATTGTTTTCTTCAGCCTATTTAAAGGCAGCCCGACCCCTCTTTTCTGGCTATTTCCTCTCAGCCCTTGCAAGATCTCCCCGAGCTCCCTATTGATGATTTGTTCCTCTCTGAGTTCTTGATCATCCTGCAGAATTTTGGGATTTTTGGGTGCACGCACCCCGAGGTTCTGGATTTTACGGCACGGCGCGACATTGCATTTCCTGTGTTCCCCTTCGTCGCAGCAGCAGTGTTTTGGCTCCCTTGGGCTACCCCGAGATCCTTTTTCTGTGATTCTTGCGCCAACAGACTCCTAAGAGGTAGGGCTTCATCTTTCGTATTGATCGCGCTTTCCCGTTTCGAGTTTTTGGCACGGATCCCGAGGCAACTCTGTGACCCATTTTCTGTTTGGCTTTGTGGGACAGCATCGAGGTGTTTCGGCCATATCTTTGCGCACGAGCGTCAGACGGAAATGAGCTTATACAACTTTTTCATCTTCAGATCGCAAGGAATGCGCTCGTGTTTTTCTTGGATTTTTCTGAGATTTCTTCAGAGGTGATAATCACTGTTTCTCTGTGTACAGTGCTACAGTCTTTTTGTGCTGAAATCTTTTGATAGTACTGTTAAGGATTTTGTTTTGGCGCATTTCGTGAAAGTGTTAAGTTTTGAAGATTGAAGATGAATGAAGTTTGGATCATATACCTCAATCTCAAGAAAGAAGAATTCAAAAGGATCAGGTAAGTTTAACTAAATATTTTTGGTGATCCGAATACTTCTTGTAGTGTAGAAACACTTGGAAGAATTTCTTATTGCATAAAAATCAAGAACTGAACATGAGACTTGTTCATGATCCGGATCAGATTGTTCAATCCGGATCCCGAAGGTGGTTCGTTCATACACCAGTTTAATCCGGATCGTAGCTTCCCTTCATCCGGATCCCGAACATTGAGTTTACCATTTTCCTTGAACGATCCGGATCAGGCTTCGCAATCCGGATCCCGAACGTTGATGTTTGGTGAACTGTATGAACGATCCGGATCAAGCACTTCGATCCGGATCCCGAACCTTCGTTTTTCTGGAATTGCCTGACTCGTTACGACGATCCGGATCACAGCTAATCCGATCCGGATCGCCGTCGTAAAAATTTCCAGAAACGACAGTTTTTTATCCTTATCTTCTTCCTAGGGTTTCTAACCTATAAATAGACCCTATGATTCTTTTTCTAGGGTTAATCCAGAGAAGCCGCATAAGCCGTCATAATCAAATATCTTTTATACGGCCTAAGATCCACATATAGAGAAGAAAGGAAATCATTAGATATTACCCTATGTTTCTTCATCTATATTGATTGGTTTGATTCTAGGTTTTCATACTCACATCTTGAGTTGAATCAAACTAATGAATACTTAGATGGTATTTCCTATCTATCTTTGATCTAAGTATTCGGCGGATCATCACCACCCAAACAAACAACGATTTACCCCAAAATCGGCGCGTGGACTCGCGTGGCCTTGTGGATTCAAGGTGCAACCGCTCTCGTGGATTCGGAGCGAGGTACGTTCGTGGATTCGAAGCGTGCTACTGGGTGAAGACCGTGGATTCGGTCAGACGTCGTGGACTCGACGTTGGACGCCGTGGATTCGGCGTTGGACGCAGATCGTGGATTCGAGACGCGTTGTGGAGCAAGCGGAGAAGATCAACTAGGAGCGTATGGAAAAGGTTGAGTCGTCTGTGAGTACGGTATATCACCTTGTACGTGTTTAATTCTAGTGGATTTCACCGTGTTATCGGTCCCGTGGTTTTTACTCCGGTTTGGAGTTTTCCACGTAAAATCTTGCGTGTTCATTTATATTTCCGCATTGGGTTTTTATTGCGCAATGATTTTTTGAGTGTTTATTGTTTACACCTATTCACCCCCCTCTAGGTGTTTTTTCCCCTATTTAGATCCATTATTACATATAACCCAACAAGTGGTATCAGAGCGGGAATAGGGTTGTAAACAATGGTTGAAGGTGGAAACATCAACAGACCCCCATTCTTTGATGGAACAAATTATGCGTACTGGAGAGTACGGATGAAAGCCTTTTTAAGTTCCATCGACGAACGGGTGTGGCAATCAATTGAATTAGGATGGTCTAATCCAACTGAAATTATTGCTGATGTTCGCACCATCAAACCTAGGTCGAAGTGGACCAAGGAAGAGTTAGATTCATCTTCTTACAATGGTAAGGAAATTAATGCTATTTTTAATGCCTTATCTTAAACTGAATTCTCTCGCGTCTCGGCATGTGAGATTGCGAAAAAAAATCTGGGATATTCTTCAGGTTACACATGAGGGAACTAACCTCGTGAAGATTCAAAAGCTGCAAATGCTTACGAGCAGATTTGACTCTATTTTCATGGCAGAAAATGAATCTTTCACGGACTACTATACACGATTGCAAGACATCGTAAACTCATGTGCTAACCTGGGAGAGAAGATTCTAGAATTTAAGGTTGTAGGAAAGATCTTAAGAACTTTTCCTGAACGATTTCGCCCAAAGGTTACAGCCATTGAAACTATTAAACACCCGGACAAAAATGCGTGTAGAAGAACTAGTTGGTTCATTACAAACTTATGAAATGACATTTACTACTAACTATTCTTCGGGAAAGGCATCCTCTTCTAAGTCTTCAGGTTATGCTTTGAAAACAACAAAGGAAGAAGACACGGATTCAACCTCCTCAGACGATGACGAGAACATATCTATGGAGGAATTTGAGAAGCAGCTCGCTCTCTTGACAAGGAAGTTTCGCCGCAACTTTCGAAGGGGCAATTCAAGTAAAACTCCATCCTTCGGAAAGTCGAAGAAAGGCAAGGGTACTTCAAGTTACAAGTCAAGAAAGCAAGAGAACTTTTCAAAGGATAAGAAAAGTTCAGAGGGACAAGTCCAATGCTTCAAGTGCCGAGGATACGGCCATATCTCAACGGAGTGTCCAACTAAGAATCCGTCGAAGAAGAAAGCGATGCAAGTCGTCACATGGGATGACAACTCAACGTCAAATGAGTCATCCTCAAGTGATGAAGAAGAAAGCGCAACGGCATTCCACGCGTCCACATCTTCACCCTTCATGTGCTTAATGGCAAGTACTTCAGATTCATTGTCCAACTCCTCCCGGGCTGAAAAAATTGCAACGGATGATGAATCAAGTAACTCTGAAGGTGAAGATTTTGTTTAGCCTACCACAGACTTTTGAGGGATTCAAAGAAACTAGCTAAACAAAACAAGGAGTTGAGAGGGAGATTACAGGATCTCGAAGAAGAAGTAAAAAGGGTAACTTCTCTCTCGACCGATCTTGAAGTGGAAAGGGATAATCTGATAAAAGCAAATGTTTCCCTTCAAGAGTCCAATGAGCTTTTTGAGAAGGAACATACAAAACTGGTGGATAAAGCGGATCACTTCTCAAAGCTCTACATCGAGGCCCAACAAGATAAATTGGAAATGACAGAGACCATTCTCCAACTAAAGGATGACTTAAAGAGATTTTCTTCTGGAAGGAGTAAGTTGGATAAGCTTCTTGGTCTTGGTCAAACAAATCGGTTCGGCCTCGGGTACACTCAAACTGGAAACAGTCCAAGTTCGAGTGGGACAGTTTTTGTGCCTCAGTCGGTATCTCCTCCTCCGACACCGGAATTCACGACAAACAACGACAACAAGCCTACTTCTTTCTCTTCGGGATCGTCAAGCGCAAAGGTATGTTTTCGTTGTGGTATTTCAGGGCACATAAGGAGATATTGCAAGACAGGAGCCAAACGCTCAACTCAGACATTTCTTGCAATGACTACCAAAAAGGTGATTCCTCAGAAATCAAATGCAAATCATACAAAGGAAAAGAGGACTTGGTAGTTCACCGCACAAGACGACATCATCAAGGAGCAGCAATCGATCTAACAAGACGCCTTCACCTAGGAGAATAACCTCACGACCATTACCGACGCATTCCAAAAGGTTTGGGTGCGCAAAGGTGAAATCTTCCCTTGTCTTGTTACTAATTGTTTCCTTGCATGCATATGATAATTCGTCTTGGTATCTGGATAGCGGGTGTTCCCGTCACATGACCGGTGACAAAAATAGTTTTCAAAACTTTGAGAAAATCTCCGGAGGACTCGTTGTTTTCGGAGACGGTCGATCTTCCAAAATTGTTGGAAAAGAACGGTAGCTATTCCAGATGGCCCGATTTTGAGAAACGTGTTATTTGTGGATGGCCTTAAGACTAACCTCATTAGCATAAGTCAACTTTGCGACAATGGTTTTTAAGTTAACTTTTCATCTGTTGAATGTGTTGTAAACTGATAAGGACCATGTCTTCTTTTTAAAAGGGGTTAGATCTGAAAACAATTGCTATGTGTTCCTAATAAAATTTCAGAAAAATGTAACCTAGTTTTCTTTGAGTAATGAAACACTTTGGCATGAAAGACTAGGTCACATAAATTTTAAAGACCTAGCAAAGATTCAATATAAAGACGTGGTTAAGGGGGTTCCTAAACTTTTATTTAAAAACAACATTGTGTGCGGAGGTTGTCTTAAGGGAAAACAATCAAGGCTGCACACAAGAACCTGAACCACGTTGGTACCAATACGGCCCTTGGAATTACTGCAATAGATTAATGGGGCCGACCGTCAACCATCTTTGGGAGGTAAATGGTATATTTTCTTATTGGTTGATGATTTCTCTAGGTTTTCTGGGTAGCATTTTTAAAAGAGAAAGCTGATACGTTTGATTCTTTTCATGAGATTTGCCATCGTATTATGATTGAAAAGAATGAAAAGATCATTCGTGTTAGAAGTGATAGAGGTGGAGAATTCATTAATTCTAAATTCAGATTTTTCTGCACTTCCAATGGCATAAAACATGAATTCTCAGCACCCTATACACCTCAGCAGAATGGTGTTGTTGAGCGCAAACAGGGTTGTTCAGAGATGGCGCGTGTGGGATTGTTCATAGCCGGAATTACCGCTACAATTTTTGGGCTGAAGCTGTGAACACCGCTGTCTATGTCATTAATCGAGTGTATTTGCGCCCAGGAACTTTAAATACACCATATGAGCTGTGGTTTAGTAGAAAACGGATATCAAATACTTTCGTATCTTGGGAGTCGATGTTATTTTACGTGACCGTGAAAATCTTGGAAAGTTCGACTCTCGAAGTGACGAAGGGATCTTTTTGGTTATTCTACAAATAGCAGAGCATATCGAGTATTTAACATGGAATCTAAAACGATTGTAGAATCTATAAATGTTAAAGTAGATGAAGCTTTTCACTTTGCATCTGAAAAATCTACCCTCGATATCTCTCTAGATGATGATTCTCCGCTAGTGCATCTTCTCATGATAATACTTCAATATTAATGATGCATCTAATGGTTCTTCAAGTTTATCTGATGTGCAGGAATCATCTCATGTACCTCCGAGTACTCCGTTTCAACAAACGTTACGAATCTCCAAGATCATCCTGAATCAAACATCATTGGAGACCCACAAGAAGG
>JAQNDB010001455.1:22704-49950 GCA_029204045.2 Tillandsia leiboldiana
GGAATCATCTCGTGTACGCCCGAGTACTCCGTTTCAACAACGCTACGAATCTCCAAGATCCCGGAATCGAACATCATTGAGATCCCCAAGAAGGAGTTAGAACTCGAGGCAGTTGGTTTGCGGATTTTGCTTGCTATATCTTTAATCGAACCAAAGACTATAGATGAAGCTCTTCAGGATGACTACTGGATTAAAGCATGCAGGAAGAGCTCCATCAATTTGAGCGAAACAAAGTCTGGGAATTAACGAAGCCTCCAAAGCAACATAATGTGATAGGTACCAAATGGATCTTCAAGAACAAGAAAAATGAGATGGTACTATCATCAGGAACAAGGCACGACTAGTTGCTCAAGGCTACTCTCAAGTAGAAGGTATAGACTTTGACGAAACTTTCGCCCCTGTAGCTAGACTCGAGTCCATTCGTATACTTTTTGCTATTGCTTGTCATTTTAAAATCAAATTATTTCAAATGGACGTCAAGAGCGCATTTCTAAATGGTTTTTAAATGAGGAAGTTTATGTAGCTCAACCGAAAGGTTTTGTAGATCATAAACAACCTAACCATGTTTTTCGTTTGAAAAAGGCTCTTTACGGTCTGAAACAAGCACCGCGAGCATGGTACGAAAGGTTAACAAAGCACCTTTTGGAGAAGGGCTATACTCGAGGGGGAGCTGACAGGACTCTCTTTGTGAAGCATTATCAAAATAATTTCATTGTAGCACAAATCTATGTCGATGACATTGTATTTGGTGCAACAAAAGATAATGATGCTTCTAAATTCGCGGAGACCATGGAAAGCGAATTTGAGATGTCCATGATGGGCGAATTGTCTTATTTTCTTGGATTGCAAATTAAACAAAATGATGAGGTATTCACTTGAGTCAATCCAAGTATGCACTGGAGTTGGTCAAAAAGTTTGATCTAGAAAATTGTAAAGATTTTCCAACTCCAATGGGAACTAGCCACAAGGGACTTGGAAGTGAATCACATAGTGAGAATGTAGACGAGAAACTGTATAGAAGTATGATTGAAGTCTACTTTACCTCACGGCTAGTCGCCCGGATATATCCTTTAGGTGTTGGGATTTGCGCGAGATATCAATCAGCACCAAAGGAGGTTCACCTGAAAGCGGTGAAAGATCATCCGGTACATCAAAGGATCAATTAATTTCGGAATTTGGTATCCTATGGGAACAAGTCTGGATATTGTTGGATACTCAGATGCCGATTGGGCAGGATCAGTGGATGATCGGAAAAGCACGAGTGGTGCATGCTTCTATCTTGGCCATTGCCTTGTTGCATGGCACAGTAAAAGCAGAATTGCATAGCACTCTCGACTGCCGAAGCGGAATACATTTCAGCTGGAAGTTGCTCAACTCAACTCATTTGGATGAAAAGCGTATTGAGTGACTTCCGCATTTCAGCATCTTCGGTAACAATTCTTTGTGACAACACAAGTGCAATTAACATTTCTAAAAACCCTGTGTTGCACTCTAGAACAAAACATATTGAACTTAGATATCATTTTCTTAGAGAGCTAGTTGAATCAAATACTCTTCAACTTTCATATATTTCAACTGAGATCAATTAGCTGACATTCTAACAAAACCTTTGGATCAAAAACGTTTTATTCATTACGAAAAGCAATTGGTATGCTTTCCTTGAAATAACTTCTTTTTGAAATCTTTGCTTAGGATAGGTTTTGTATTTGTTTTGTTTATTCATTATCTATGTTTATACATAGGACATTAATTGAGCATAGATCATTAATTGACTTTAATTGCATCTTTTCGCACATTTAGAAATTTATTATGCTTTTGCCATCATAATATTTCATTGTTGCAATGATCGTTTATGTTAATTAAATCATCTTCTAAAGTGATCAAAGTCAATTTCTCTCTCAATGATCTCTTGGTATAGTCATTATCTTATTTGACTGTTTAGTCGAGTATGAAATCGAGATCAATTTTTGGTTGAATACTTTATATCTTAAATAATTGATAGCCAATTGAGGGGGAGTCAAGATAATGTAAAATGCTCAAAAGATGTGGAAAGAGTTACATCCCAATGAGGAGTGTGAAAACTACCACCACATGGAGGAAAGAGCTACCACCTCGGTCGTCCGAGTATTGTGTGCAGCTACCACATGTATACCAAGCATGGTTGTTCAATTTTTGATTAAGTAAAATGCATGTTGAAATACTTGACTCTGTCAAATTTCAAGGTTGGTATAAGGTGGGATTTTAAAGAAAGATGCTCAAAGAGCCACTCTCTTCAACAGATTGTCTAGAAATATTATCTACCTATTTGGGATTTCAAACATCTATTGATCTTTGTATTTCATTTTCTTTACTGAATTGATGATTTTTGATAAAGGCATTACTCATAAGATCAAGTTAGATGTATTGAAGGTGTTCAACTTTAAGGGATTTAATTTTTGTAAATTTTCGTTTCATTTTTGGATATTATTGATAGATTTGGCATAATCTAATTCTTGTTGTATGAAACGATGATTTTTGTTTAAAGTTGATACACATTTGTGCTTACAATCTTTTTCTGGTTTTCTTGAATTTCTCTGAAATTTTTCTAAAGAAAAGTTGGGGCCGATCCGGATCGGGCAAGGTGATCCGGATCCCGAACGCAGGTTTTCTCCTGCGGGCTGACGATCCGGATTGTATCTGCCGATCCGGATCCCGAACGCAGTTTTCCTCACTGCGGGTAGCCGATCCGGATCGCATTATGAACTGATCCGGATCGCGGCTAGGTTTTATAAGGAACAAAGGGGTTTTTGATTTCTTTACTCCAATCTTTTGTTCCGAAGTTTCCAGAGCGCTCTCTCTCTAGATTTCATCCTCTTGGAAGCTTTCAAACTCAGTTCTTCAACTCCAAGTAAGTTTTATTGATCAAAATCTCGGTTTTTTTTTTTTTTTCTCTTTTCCTCCTCAAACGTACGAATTTCTTGGATCAATTTTGTTTGTGGATGGTTTTTGATCAAATTTCTTTTGAAATAAGAACTCTGGGTTGTTTAGTTTTGATTATATGCTAGGTATTCTCCTGATTAACGGATTTTTAGGCTTCGATTTCTAAAATTTCGGTTTTAGGGCATATAATAAGGATTTTCGAAATTCATGCAATTGATCTATTTTTAAAAGTCCTTTTGCAAAACTAATTTGATTCTTAGTCTCTCTACATGATATGATTCTTTGGTACAATTTTTCAATTTTTGAAAACTAAAATTTTTGTTTCTTGAGTTTGGTTTTCACAGGACACTTCTGAACTCAAGCACTTGATCATGGCACTTAACTCAATGTGTTTCTCTTGGTTAATCCTCTCCTGTTTCAATGATGCACACAAGTACATCTGTTAAAGGGAACCAGATGATTCAACTCAAAACAAGACGAAAAACGCAGAGGAAGACAGCTCAGACTATGATGATGAAGATGGGATGAATTCTTCAAAGATGTTCAACAGAAAATTGATGAGGAAAACAGGAAATCTGTCAAGGGCAAAGGCTTATGAAATCTGCATCAACAACTAAGCAATATACAAGACAAAAGAATGTCCTCAGAAGTGAAAGTTATCATAGTAGGCCTCTTACTAGAGCTCGCTCACTCTCTGGGATTCTACAAACTGAATCTCCATGGGTTACGGGATTGGATGCACCATCTGCTTCTAGACAGCATCCATCACACTCGAGAAGCAGGATACAGACGCTGCTGTTGTGGAATCGCTTCGCCAGGAACAACAAAGACTCTCTGCTGCACAGAGAGGATATCGAAAGAACTCCAGCAATTCCTCTGAACACAAGAAGATCAAGAAGAAGTGTTCAAACTATCTCGACAATGCTTAAAGGGATTTTGAGCAAGCTGAGTTGTACCAGCTCCGACTCCTCCGACTGAACGAACCTTCCTTTTTCTATTTGTGCAGGATTTTGATTTAGTTTTTAAGCTAAGTTCTCTGGTTTACGTTTATTGGACACTTTTTACTCTCCTAACATTTTCGTAGTCTTAACTACATTTTGGCTTTGTTTTGTGACAAAAAGGGGGAGGAGAGTTAGAGAGAACTTTGAACAATGATTGTGAAAATCTTGATGATGAAGATTTTGTATACATCAAGGTAAGTATGATCTCAACTTGGTGATGATGAAGATTTTGTATACATCAAGGTAAGTATGATCTCAACTTGAGGTTTTTCAGCTGTATGAATGCATGCCTCGACTAACTATTTGCTAACTATTTGGGCATGTAATATAACTAACAAGTTGATGTTCACTAACAAGTTTGTGACACTTGGTTTTTGATTGCATAGAAGATATGTTGGTTCTTAACTCTGATCAATTACATATCTATATATATATTAGTTTGTCACAAACATGTTCATGACATTTGGTTTTTACGTGCAAAGAAGATATGTTGGTGTTTTTTAACTATGATCAGTTTACATATCTGAATATAAATGTCATGGTAAGTATAAATGAGTTTAAACTTCATCTCTGTTTGTGGTTTTTGAATAATACAAAATTCTTGAGGTATCTAACGATTTCTTTTGTCAAGAATGATTTCTTTTTGCAGAGAGTACAGATGTCTAAGTCTAGAGTCTGTTTTAGGAGTTTAACTCATGTATTGTATTTGGATCTCCATTGTAAATTTTTGTTGTATGGTGATAGCAACAAAAATATCTTTTTGAATTTTCTTTAGTGGATCTATGTTTTGTCACGAAACCGCCAAAGGGGGAGATTGTTACGGAATTTGAGTTGGCGTAGTTTCGTGAAAGTCTCAAGTCTTGAAGATTGAAGGTGAAGAAAGTTGGATCGTTTAACTCAATCTCAAGAAAGAAGAATTCAAAAGGATCAGGTATGTTTAACTAAAGAATTTGTGTGATCCGAATACTTCTTGTAGTGTAGAAACACTTGGAAGAATCTTTCATTGCATAAAAATCAAAAACTGGACTTGGGACATGTTCAGGATCCGGATCAGGCTGTTCGATCCGGATCCCGAAGGTGGTTCGTTCATACATCGTCGCAATCCGGATCGTAGTCTCTTGATCCGGATCCCGAACGTTGAGTTTACCATCTACCTTGAACGATCCGGATCTTGCTTCGCAATCCGAATCCCGAACGTTGATGTTTGGTGAACTGTATGAACGATCCGGATCGTAGTCACATGATCCGGATCCCGAACCTTCATTTTTCTGGAATTGGCTGTTTCGTTATGACGATCCGGATCTCAGTTATCACGATCCGGATCGCCGTCCGTAAAATTCCAGAAATGGCAGGTTTTTGATTCTTATCTCCTTCCTAGGGTTTCTAACCTATAAATAGACCCTATGTCTTTCTTTCTAGGGTCAATCCACATAGCCGTCATTTTCATGTATCATCTTATACGGCTATAGATCCACATATAGAGAAGAAAGGAAATCATTAGAGAATACTCTATGTTTCTTCATCTATATTGATTAGTTTGATTCTAGGTTTTCATACTCACATCTTGAGTTGAATCAAACTAATGAATACTTAGATGGTATTTCCGATCTATCTTTGATCTAAGTATTCGGCGGATCATCACCACCCAAAAAACAACGATTACCCCAAATCGGCGCGTGGATTCGCGTGTCCTTGTGGATTCAAGGTTCATTCGCTCTCGTGGATTCGGAGCGAGGCACGTTCGTGGATTCGAAGGGTGCTATTGGGTGAAGACCGTGGATTCGGTCGGACGTCGTGGATTCGACGTTGGACGCCGTGGATTCGGCGTTGGGCGCAGATCGTGGATTCGAGAAGCGTCTGGAGCGAGCGGAGAAGATCCTCTAGGAGCGTATGGAAAAGGTTGAGTCGTAAGTGTGTACGGTAAATCACCTTGTACGTGTTTTAATTCTAGTGGATTTCTGCCGTGTTATCGGTCCCGTGGTTTTTTACTCCGGTGATGGAGTTTTCCACGTAAAAATCTTGCGAGTTATTTTCATTTCCGCATTGGGTTTTTTATCGCAACGATTTTTGAGTGTTTATACATTTACACCTATTCACCCCCCTCTAGGTGTTTCTTCCCCTATTTAGATCCGTATTATATACGACCCAACAGTTCAGGCCTTTGACCCCAGAGGAGGAGCGGGAGTTTTCTGACAAACTCACGCAGTTCTGCAAGCGGGGACCCCCTAAGTTCTCGGGGCGGAGCACACACCCGTGGGAGATTGGATCATGGCTAGCGTCAATGGAGAAGATGTTTCGGGACTTCTTCATCGACCAGAGGTTCAGAGCACATTTGGCAGTACACTGTTTGGAGGGGGACGCAGATGCTTGGTGGCGTCGGGTCGAGCCCCTAGAGTTTCAGGTCACCCGACAGCTACCCTGGTCGGAGTTCAGGAGGATGACCCTTGACACTTACTTCTCCACGAGTGTGAAGAAGAAGATAGAAGATGACTTGAAGAACCTGCAGCAGGGTGATCGCCCAGTGTGGGACTATTATCACGAGTTTACGCAGTTGCTCAACTGCGTGCCCTACGTTGCCAGGGATGGGCTGCACCAGGTGGAGCTGTTTGAGACAGGCTTGCGCCCCGAGATCTTTACCATGGTACACGCCCAGAGGCTTCAGACTTTATCAGAGGCAGTGGATCATGCCCAGTGGGTCGAGAGGGGAGATCAGGTTGTTTCTAGACGCGGAGGTCCGGTCGCTCAGAGTTCTGAGAAGAAGCGACCAGCATCAGATGAGGGGGGACAGGCCAGTTCCTGGAGGCCGCCCCGACCGCCACCGCCTCAGTTTACGGGCCGGGGGCGTTCGGAGCGGCGAGGGCCTGGGGGATCCCAGAGGCCCCCACAGCATCAGCAGCCCCAGCGACAGCAGCAGCACTCGCAGCAGCAGAGGTCGCAGTCGCGACAGCAGGGATCTCAGCGGCAGTCGCACAGGCAGCAGCAGCAGCAGTCACGGCAGTTTCGGGCTCCAGGCAGTTGTATCTTCTGCGGGGGTCCGCATTTCCCCGGCACTTGTGATCAGAGGTGGGGGCGTTGTTATGGCTGCGGGCAGGCAGGGCACATACGATCTTCATGCCCTTTTTCGGCATCAGTGGCGCCTTCTTCGGCCTCAGTTTCTCTTCCACCACAGCAGCGACCGCCAGCTCAGCGGCCCTATGCTTCTGCGAGCAGGGCTCCTTCCTCCCACCCTGCAGACCACCGACCACCAGCTCAGAGCGGGCGAGTCTACGCCGCTCAGGTAGGGGACTCCGCGGCAGCCGACCACGTGGTGGCAGGTATCACTTTACTTTTTGGCATTAGAGCTCGCACTTTATTTGATACCGGTGCATCACATTCTATTATCAGTAGAGCATTTGCATCATCTCATGGACTAGAGTTAGGTCGGTTGCCACATGCTTTAGAGGTACAGATTCCCGGTCACATTTTGTATGTAGAGGAGTGTTGCTGGTCGTGCCCGGTACAGCTTGAGTCTTGGATTTTGCCAGCGGACCTGATGGTCCTTAGTCAGCTGCGAGATTTTGACATTGTACTGGGGATGGATTGGCTGGCTCGCTATTTCGCGACGATTGATTGCGCCGCGAGGTCTGTTACTTTTAGCGAACCAGGCCAGGAGGTGTTCGTTTTCAGGGGTGCCAGAGTGCTTTCTTTGCCTCTATGGTTTCGACTTCTCGTGCGAGGCAGATGATGCGCAGTGGATGCGTAGCCTTTATGGCATCTGTGGTTAAGGAGCCTACGGCGGCTCCGGGACTCGCGGATATCCCGATTGCCCGCGAGTTCCCGGATGTGTTTCCTCCAGAGCTGTTTAGCATGCCGCCGGATAGGGAGGTCGAGTTTTTGATTGACGTGGTCCCAGGAACTGCGCCAATCTCTAAGGCTCCTTACCGAATGGCACCCGGCTGAGCTGCGAGAATTAAAGGCGCAACTCCAGGATTTAATGGATAAGGGTTTTGTGAGACCGAGTGTATCGCCTTGGGGAGCGCCGGTGCTATTTGTGAAGAAGAAAGATGGTTCGCTTCGACTGTGCGTTGATTATCGGGAGCTGAATAAAGCGACCATCAAGAACAAGTACCCTTTGCCGCGCATTGATGATTTATTTGATCAGCTGCAAGGGACTTGTGTCTTCTCCAAGATCGACTTACAGTCTGGTTACCACCAATTGAAGGTGAAGGCCGAGGACATCCCAAAGACGGCATTCAGGTCGCGGTACGGGCATTATGAGTTCACCGTCATGCCTTTTGGACTGACAAATGCCCCTGCAGCTTTTATGGATTTAATGAACAGGATTTTTCGACCATACCTAGATCGGTTCGTCGTTGTTTTTATTGATGACCTCCTAGTTTATTCCCGAAGCGATGCGGAGCACGAGGAGCATCTGAGGATTGTGCTACAACTTCTGAGAGAGAGGAAGTTGTATGCCAAGTTATCTAAGTGTGATTTCTGGCTTCGGGAGGTTGTCTTTTTGGGCCATGTGATTTCAGCCGCTGGAGTGGCAGTAGACCCGGCGAAGATCGAGGCAGTCCGGGATTGGCCCCGACCGATGACGGTATCTGAGGTTCGCAGTTTTATGGGCCTAGCAGGATATTACCGTCGGTTTGTGGAAGGTTTTGCGAAACTTTCCACACCCCTCACTCGTTTGACGCGAAAAGGGATTAAGTTTATTTGGAGTGAGGATTGTCAGAGGAGCTTTGAGGAATTAAAGAACAGATTGATGTCGGCTCCTGTCCTTTCCCTCCCCGTTATGGGGAAAGGATATGTGGTATACAGCGACGCATCGCACAGTGGACTTGGTTGCGTGCTGATGCAGGAGGGAAGGGTAATCGCTTATGCCTCCCGGCAACTGAAGGATTATGAAAAGAATTACCCTACCCACGATTTGGAGCTAGCTGCGGTGATTTTTGCACTAAAGTTGTGGCGCCACTACCTGTATGGGGAGCATTGCGAGATTTATACCGACCACAAGAGCTTGAAATACCTGTTCACGCAGAAGGAGCTCAACTTGAGGCAGCGCAGATGGTTAGAATTGTTGAAGGATTATGATGTAGACATATTATACCATCCTGGCAAGGCCAACGTGGTTGCTGATGCCCTGAGCAGGAGAGCAGTACAGAGTCTATCTTTGATGATCACCGATCAGGCGCCATTACTTGAGCAGATGAGGCGGTTAGAGCTCGAGGTTGTGTCCCCTGGGGTCTCTGCTAGACTCATGTCTCTAGTCGTGCAGCCCACTCTGTTGGACAGGATTCGGGAGAGACAGAGTGAGGACCCCCACCTGATGAGGATTCGAGAGCAGATGCAGACTGGTTTGATAGGGGACTTCTCAGTCGATGCCGCGGGAGTACTACGGTACCGGGACCGCGCGTGTGTGCCTATGGATGCAGAGATCCGAGAGCAGATCTTGAGGGAGGCCCACTATACACCTTATACCATCCATCCTGGTGGGACTAAGATGTATAGGAATCTTAAGGCACAGTTTTGGTGGAATGGGATGAAAAGAGACATTGGGAGATTTGTAGCACACTGTCTAACTTGTCAGCAAGTAAAAGCGGAGCATCGAGTACCTGCTGGCAAGTTGCAGAGTCTCCCAATCCCTGAATGGAAATGGGAACATGTTACGATGGATTTTGTCACTAGTTTGCCGAGAGCACAGACGGGAGCGGATGCTATCTGGGTAGTCGTGGACAGGCTTACCAAATCCGCTCACTTTCTGCCGGTTCAGATGACTTGGCCGATGGAGCGACTCGCACAGGTGTACTTGGCTGAGGTGGTTAGATTACACGGAGTACCTGTTTCCATCGTATCAGATAGAGACCCTAGGTTTGTCTCGCATTTCTGGAGGAGTTTACAGACAGCCTTGGGGACGCAGCTCCGATTCAGTACAGCATTCCACCCACAGACCGATGGGCAGTCAGAGCGCACTATTCAGACCCTCGAGGATATGTTGAGAGCATGCATTCTGGACTTTGGAGGAGGATGGTACCGACACTTGGGATTAGTTGAGTTTGCGTACAACAACAGCTATCAAGCGAGCATTCAGATGGCTCCGTTTGAAGCGTTGTATGGACGCAAGTGTCGGTCACCCCTTTATTGGAGCGACGTGGGTGAGAAGAAGACCTTGGGTCCTGATCTACTGTTAGAGGCAGAGGAAAAGGTCAGATTGATACGACGACACCTCGAGACCGCCCAGAGTCGACAGAGGAGTTATGCTGATACTCGACGGCGGGACTTAGAGTTTCAGGTGGGTGACCATGTTTTTCTGAAAGTCTCGCCTTCGAAGGGGATTCGGAGATTCGGTATTCGTGGGAAACTGAGCCCTCGTTATATTGGACCTTTTGAGGTGTTGGAGCGCTTAGGGCCAGTTGCCTACAGGCTTGCGCTTCCTCCCAGGCTTTCGGGTGTTCACAATGTTTTTCATGTTTCGACACTGAGGAGGTATGTTCATGACCCGTCTCATATCATCGATTTCACCCCTTTGGAGGTTGCTGAGGACCTGAGCTATGTTGAGCGGCCGTTGAGGATCTTGGACCGTGAGGTTAGGGAGTTGCGCAGTCGGGCCATCCCGTATGTGAAGGTTCTCTGGAGCAGTCATGATGAGCGCGAGGCCACCTGGGAGATGGAGTCAGCGATGTTGGATGCTCACCCCCACTTGTTTGAGGCCGCTACCTGAGGTATGACTTTTGTTTCGAGGACGAAACTTTTTCTTGTAGGGGAGGATGTAGTGTACTGGTTTTCCCATGCAACTTTCCGGTGAATCCACTGTGTAGAACACCTAGTGTTGGTGTCTGGCCCATGGTGCATCGAAGGGATGCCACAGATGGACCTCGTGAGACTTGGATAGATGATTTGGCCTTCGGCTGTGATTGCCGAATTTTAGAAAAGGTTTTGGGCCAATCTGAGGTTGGATTTGGATTCAGCGCGGAAAAACGCTTGAAAACGGCTATTTGCTTGTTGAATTTGGAGTCCGGATGACCAAATGCGGGCTTCCGGAAGTTTTGGGGGATTTTCGGTGCATGGGGGAGCCTCGTGGACCGGCCTGAGCCACGTGGCGGCCTATTATTGGCCGGCTCACGCAGCTCGGTCCACGGGGTAGCGCGGCGGTGCATGGACCGCAGGCGGGTGGCACGTGGCGTGCCCGGATAGGCCGGCGCACGCGGCACGGCTCACTGGAATTGCGGGATTGCGGTGGACCGGGCGCATGACACGTGGCGGCGTGGGATTCGCTGGCTCACGTGGTCTCGGTCCCCGGGTGCGCAGAGGGGCGCCTCGGGACGGCGCGCGCGCACTGTGGCGCCAGGTGGGCCGTCGGCCGCACTCGAGTGCGACGCGTGTCGGCACGCGATAGGCGGGCCGTACCTACCCCCGCTGACCGCGGGGGGACGCGTGGCGCGCGGCGGTCGCTTTGCACGGCTGTCCCCTGTTGTGGGGCGACGTGGCAGCACCAGAGGATTTCGGGCGCGTCGGACAGGAGGCATGCAACCGGTTTCCGGGCGCAGTGCGCCCGAAACATGCGCCCGGAAATCCGGACTTTGGTGTTATTGGGCTGGGCCTTTAAATAGCTCCCCCATTCGCCCCTTTAGTTTTTTTGGACTTCTTTTCGCTGGGCTTCCTTCACAGAAATTCCTCCTCCCTCAGTGCACTACCCATTGGAGAAGTTTGAAGATTTTTGGAGGCACGCTTCCCGAGGTTCACCATTTTACGGCGCGGCGCGACGCTTGTTCCCCGGCGATCCTCTTCGCCCCTTCTCAGTGTTTGGACTCCTCCGACTCACCCCGACCTCGGAATTTGCCGATTCTTGCGCCGTTGGACTCACGACAGGTAGGGCTTCAACTCCTGTGTTTTGTGGTTCCTCGATTTCCATGCTGATCTTGGAGTTTTCCTAGCACCCATTTGACCCTTTTTCTTCGCGGACTTTTGGGACAGCACCGCAGTGTTCTTGCCATATCTTTTTGCTCAGGCGTCGGAACGAGGCCATTCAAAAGGCAATTTTCATCTACGTTTCGCAAGGAGTCTCCTGGATTTTTCTCAGATTTTTCTGGACTTTACCCGTGGGTGAGAATCTTCTTTCTCTGTGGTTCCTTGTTACAGGAATTTGGTACAGTTTGGATTCGGGGTGTACCCCTTGCCGGATTTTTATCTCAGCGTAGGAAACTCCATTTTGGGCGTGCAGGTACTCGATTCGACGGGCTCGTCGCAAGGATCGCGATAGTATTTTTCTTGGATTTTTCTGGGCATTATTCGCAGGTAAAAATTAATGAATTGTGGACTGCTGATTTGGGGGACAGATTCTGGAAAGTGTGGATGTGTAGCTTATGTATTTTCCTTTGGGGTATTTTGTACAGATTGGTGGTGTGTTTGGACTGATCTTGGACTTCGCCTTTGGGAATTTGGAATAGCGCTTGAGGTGGGTGATGTTGTGAACCTCCTACTTGTGAATGTCACTAGGCCTATTAGAATGCCATGACTATGTGTTATTAATTGTGATTGTATCTAGCATGCTTGTATGAGATCAAGGTTCCTTTGTTGATACTTGCATTGTTAGCAGGCTACAAGTTAGTAATTGGTGTTTCCATGTTTAGATATGCAATTTAATTAGTTGGAAAGAATGCTATAGCCATATCACATTGTATGTTGAGGGAAGGTTTGGGCATGTGGTTAAAATGAATGTTGTGTAAGGGGTACTTGCTAGTAGATTGTGCATCTAAAATGAATGTTGTATAAGGGGTACTTGCTAGTAGATTGTGCATCTAAAATGTATTAAGTATCATATATCTTACCACATGTACATCGGGATTTCCCAAACACTTAATGTTGCATATGTTAGAATAATTGAAATGATTTTATCAAATAAAGGACTTTGCATGCTTGAATGGTCATCTAGCTAAGCCACCTTTTTCTGCTACACCAACATATTGGAATTGACTTAGGAGAAACCATGCTTTTATTCGTTCTCCTGTCGTCTAGTCTTAGGGGATTGTGTAGTCAGATGTTCAGAGTTGGGACAGTCGGGGATCGATGTTTGGGTGTTGCGGCGACCGCGGACTGTGGGCGGTTGACCGGATTATTATTATTATTATTACTTTTGCATCAGATTGGAGGTAGGGGATCGAGTTTCCCTTTAGTGGATGGGTTTTCCCACTTTGATCAGGGTCGTGACCCCGTCCTGCTATTTATGGTACTGATGATACTAGTGACTGTGATACTACGCTCGTGTGGGGTCGCTCCCCTCGAGTGCCACTCCGGAGTAGGATTCCGACCGTGTTGGGTGCCGGTCAGGCCGTGTTGGGTGCCGGCTAGACCGTGTTGGGTTCCGGTCTATTTGGACAGGGGAGATACTGAGTTGTGTGGTTGACAGCAGAGCAGGCAGTTCCAGTGTTTACTGGTGTTTTGATTGGGTTGGTCTGTCAGTCCTTACGTTCTGGTGCATGTTTTTAGCCATTCTCTAGTAGGCATCGTAGAGGCACGTTAGTGGTAGCTCTGCATCAGTAGTGTACTTGTAGCTTACCACATTTGTTTCATTTTTCGCCTCTGATAGTCCTAGTGGGCACGTCTGAGCTTGAGGTCTACCCACTAGGGGAGGCTACTGTTTTTATAGTAGTTCTCACCCTCCACTGTTTTCTCTTTTCTGTTCCCCTTTGTTTTGCAGAGTTCTCTGCGGGAGTCGCGGGACCCTCTTCCCTGGATCGAGGTAAGAGGATCGCTGATTAGCTAGCCACTGCCCGAGTTCGAGTTTAGTAGTTTTGATGTATCCCCAGTACACTCAGACGGTTGTATTTTCCTTTTATTTTGGGTCTGGCTGCGGCCAGCTGGTTGTATATATTTTGTGAGCTGGGAGAGACACTTGTATATTTCTGAGAGCTTACTGTACTTTCATTTCCAGCATTTGTCTGAGTTGTATTAGTTTTAGTTTAGCTCTGTTTTATGCTATTTTATTACTTGTTTTATATCTGAGCAGGTTATCAGCGCTTCGTGTACACGGAAAATTCCGTATGCACGGCGGATCTGTGGACGGGCCCGGGTTCTGGTTTACACCCGGGGCGTGACATATCGCCACTAGGCCCGACGATCTGCCCACCAAGACTACTAGAGGCAAAAGATAACTAATGCAGTAAAGCTGAAAGAAGAAGCAGAAGACACTCTACAGCTACCATGCCTCTATCTGAATGCTCAAATAGGGAAACTTTGATAAATATATGCAACACTCGCACACGAGGTGCTCAATCGACCCAATCGAGCTGACTGCCACATCGGGTCCAGTCAAACCTGCGCCCACCTACAACCACCTCCCGCTGACGGGCAGGAATTACGTAGGGCGTCCAAACGGACTAACTCGCTATTGAGTAGTGGCTCATGTAGGCTATAGTCAAAATCCATGCTCTCTCTCTCAGAACGGATAGACTCAAGATGCTCAACCTCTCACACAATGGTCAAAGAACTCACAACGACCACGGGACCACCGTCAAACCCCGAACGGTTCCCAACAATACTAGCACTGGTCTAAACACAGCTACTAGACACCACTCTGTCCCCCAGGCACGAGTGTAACAAAAAGTATCTGCCTGAATAAACCCAATCGATAGACCAGTAATCACTGGTACTGCCTGCTCTGCTGTCGAACTCCAGATCTCAATCGCGGGATATAGACCGACTTCGGACCGGTACGGTCGCATCCCAAAGTAAGTAACAGATCGGCATCGAACCGTCCGATCGAACACAAAAGTAAGTAACAGACTGGCATCGATCCGTCCAGTCGCACACTCCGGAGTGGCACTCGAGGGGAGCGACCCACACGAGTAAAGTAACTCTGTCATCGGTATCACAAGTATCTCTGTGTCGAGTATCACTGTATAGCAGGACTGGATCACGACTCTAATCAAAGTGGAAAAACTCGTCCACTAAAGGGAAACCCGATCCCCAAACGGATACAACAGTAAACGATAAGTGGAAACTCCATCCACTAGAGGAAAGTCTAATACCCAATCTGATACATCAATAAATATCCGGTCAACCGCCCAATATCCGCGGTTGCCGCAATACCCTGACAGCCGCAATCCAGCACAACCCGTCCCTGTCACCAATGTCCCTGCTACACTACCCCAGACCCCTACTCGCACCCGAGCAACACAGACCGCCTGACTAACAAGAAGGAGAAAGGAATAACATGGTTTCTCCTAAGTCAAGTTCCAATATGTAGTGCAGCCGTAAAAGATGGCCTAACTATATGTCCATACAAGCATGCATTTGTCCTCAAAGAAGAATAAGGAAAATAAACCTCATGCCGACTTTTCAATGACCATACCTGTCCATAATTCCCGATCCATAATCGCTCCTCAGAGTAGAACCTGCACATAACTACATAATCCTCTCCCATTGCATAAACCAGCCTCATAAAAGGTTATGTGCTAACATGGCATGATAATTAATCATATAGGGTAACCTTGCCTTAGGTAAGCTTCCACTAATTATCAACATAAATGTCTGATTAATACCATTGTCGTAATATGAATAATTAACTTGCAATTCCCATAAATCAACATTGTTAAGCTTACCAATCAATCCCAGGTATTGTACCCTACACCTGCATGCAATTCTAACATATAGAGTTAGAGAACCGTCCACCGGTTCTCGGAATAAAGCACCCACCTGAAAAGCTGACTGTCCAAAGCCCAACAGCTGAAAACACCAGATAACTCTAATCCCTTGCTCCAATAAGTTCGGCACACCCGTAACTCTCCTGGCACAATACAAAGTTCATTATTACACATACATTCCAAAATCTGCTCTCACACACACATACAACAACAGTCCCAGAAATGCTTAATTTTCACCTGCAGCAAGAGCCCAGAAAATTCCCAGAAAAAATATCACCGCGACCCTCGCGTTGATAGCTTCGCAACGGTAGCTTGCACGCCCAAATCTGAGTTTGGTAAGCCGAGATATAAATTCGACAAGGTGGTACTTGTTGGGTTATATGTAATAATGGATCTAAATAGGGGAAAAAATACCTAGAGGGGGGTGAATAGGTGTAAACAATAAACACTCAAAAAATCATTGCGCAATAAAAACCCAATGCGGAAATATAAATGAACACGCAAGATTTTTACGTGGAAAACTCCAAACCGGAGTAAAAAACCACGGGACCGATAACACGGTGAAATCCACTAGAATTAAACATGTACAAGGTGATATACCGTACTCACAGACGACTCAACCTTTTCCATACGCTCCTAGTTGATCTTCTCCGCTCGCTCCACAACGCGTCTCGAATCCACGATCTGCGTCCAACGCCGAATCCACGGCGTCCAACGTCGAGTCCATGACGTCTGACCGAATCCACGGTCTTCACCCAGTAGCACGCTTCGAATCCACGAACGTACCTCGCTCCGAATCCACGAGAGCGGTTGCACCTTGAATCCACAAGGCCACGCGAGTCCACGCGCCGATTTTGGGGTAAATCGTTGTTTGTTTGGGTGGTGATGATCCGCCGAATACTTAGATCAAAGATAGATAGGAAATACCATCTAAGTATTCATTAGTTTGATTCAACTCAAGATGTGAGTATGAAAACCTAGAATCAAACCAATCAATATAGATGAAGAAACATAGGGTAATATCTAATGATTTCCTTTCTTCTCTATATGTGGATCTTAGGCCATATAAAAGATATTTGATTATGACGGCTTATGCGGTTTCTCTGGATTAACCCTAGAAAAAGAATCATAGGGTCTATTTATAGGTTAGAAACCCTAGGAAGAAGATAAGGATAAAAAACTGTCGTTTCTGGAAATTTTTACGACGCCGATCCGGATAGGATTAGCTGTGATCCGTATCGTCGTAACGAGTTAGGCAATTCCAGAAAAACGAAGGTTCGGGATCCGGATCGAAGTGCTTGATCCGGATCGTTCATACAGTTCATCAAACATCAACGTTCGGGATCCGGATTGCGAAGCCTGATCTGGATGTTCAAGGAAAATGGTAAACTCAATGTTCGGTATCCAGATCAAGGGAAGCTACGATCCGGATTGAACTGGTGTATGAACGAACCACCTTCGGGATCCGGATTGAACAATCTGATCCGGATCCTGAACAAGTCTCATGTTCAGTTCTTGATTTTTATGCAATAAGAAATTCTTCCAAGTGTTTCTACACTACAAGAAATATTCGGATCACCAAAATTATTTAGTTAAACTTACCTGATCCTTTTGAATTCTTCTTTCTTGAGATTGAGGTATAAGATCCAAACTTCATTCATCTTCAATCTTCAAGACTTAACACTTTCACGAAATGCGCCAAAACAAAATCCTTAACAATCTCCCCCTTTGGCGGTTTCGTGACAAAACACAGATCCACTAAAGAAAATTCAAAAAAAAATATTTTTGTTGCTATCACCATACAACAAAAATTTACAATGGAGATCCAAAATAAAATACATGAGTTAAACTCCTAAAACAGACTCTAGACTTAGACATCTGTACTCTCTGCAAAAAGAAATCATTCTTGACAAAAGAAATCATTAGATATCTCAAGAATTTTATATCATTCAAAAACCACAGAGATAGAGTTTATGCTCACCATGACATTGAGTAATTCAGATATGTAATAAGATCACAATCAAACATTGACATATCTTCTAGGCAATAAGATTCCAAATGTCATAACTTTGCTTTGTTAGTAATCAAACAACTTGTTAGTAATAATACATGTCCAAATAGTTAGTCGAATAGTTAGTAGGGACATGCAACAAATCACAAGATAAAAACCAGAAGTTGTGATACTTACCTTTCACCAAAGTCAAAGTTCAAGGTTTGTTCAAAGTTCTCACAAAGTTCACTCTAAACTCTCTCCCCCTTTTTGTCACAAAAATTAGCCAAAGATTGCCAAAATGGAGAGAATGGTTAACAGTTCAAGTTTGAGAACTAAAAACTAAAACTAAAAACATAAAGACCTGCACAAAAGAAAGTAAAAAAAATGAAGTTCCTGCACAAGAGAAGGATAAAGCAAACAATTCAAGCATCTGAATCTGAGTCATCCGAGGCGGAGTCCTCAGAGCTCGTGCAACCCAGCTTTTTCAAAATTCATTTAAGTAATCCCGAAATCGTAGAACACTCTTGTTTCATCTGATGTATGTCCTTGGACATCTTTCTGAGTCCTAGAGCCATTTTGTCTTGTTCTTGTTTGATGGAAGACTCCAGGTTTCCCTTTTGGTCAATTCTTCTGGAAGTTGAAGAACGTTGTGTGACGATTGACGGAGCAGTCTGTCCTTCATTCCGAGGAGATCGTCTTGGCAAAGAGGGTAAATTGTCAAGATGTTCATTGCTTGGCACATTCTTTTTCCTTGCTTGCTGCTTAAGTATTGAGGAAGACTTTAGTAGCTTCTTGTTCTTTAGGTAAACCTTATTTTCTTCATCAATACCTTGTTGTACTTCATTAAGAAATGTGTCCCAATCTTCTTCGTCTTCAGATTCAGTGTCAATTTGAGAGATATTCTTTGGATTCTCTTGACATGGTTCATTTATTTCAATACCTCGAGCTCGTCCAGGTCGTTGAGCGAGTCTTTTTCTTTTTAGTATGGATGAAGAGGTCATTGGTGCTTTTCTTTTTTCCGTAGCAGTGGGCGGAGCCTTTCCTTTGATGTCTCTGCACGGGCTTTCCCTTTCGATGCAACAGAGGTTTTCTGTGGCAATTTTCCAGGATGTGTTTCATCATCTGACAACTCATCCCAATTGACTTCATCCTTTTTAGCCCTCTTGGGCTTGACAGTGTCTCTCGTATTTACCATAGCAGCCAGAAGGAGAATGATCCACGTGATCACCATTGCTATTGGTTTCTTGTGAGAAGAAAATCCTGTGAGCAACAACTCAAGAACACGAAAAATTGTTAATTTTCAAAAATTTGAAAAATTGTACCCAAACAAACATTATCATGTAGAGAGACTAGGAATCAAATTAGTTTTGTAAAAGAAAATGTAAAAATAGATCAATTGCATGATTTTGGAAAATTCCCATTATATGCCCTAAAACCGAAATTTTTGAAATCGAAGACCAAAAATCCGTTTATCTTGAGAATACCTAGCATATAATCAAAACTAATCTACCCAGAGTTCTTATTTCAAAAGAGATTTGACCAAAAACCATTCACAAATGAAATTGATACAAGAAATTCATCACGTTTTGAGGAGGAATAAGAAAAACGGTGAAAAACCGTGATTTTGATCAATAAAACTTACTTGGAATCGAAGAACTCGAGTTTGAAAGGCTCCAAGAAGGATGAATTCTAGAGAGAGAAACTCTGGAAACTTTGGAACAAAAGATTGGAGTAAAAGAAATCAAAACCCTTTTGTTCTTTATAAAACCCTAGCCGCGATCCGGATCAGTCCGTGATTACGATCCGGATCGGCTACCCGCAGTGAAAAACTGCGTTCGGGATCCGAATCGGCATGTCCAATCCGGATCGGCTCCAACTTTTTCTTTAAAAAATTTCAGAGAAATTTTAGAAAAACCAGAAAAAGATTATAAGCACTTTTGTGTATCAACTTTAAATGAAAATCATCGTTTCATACAACAAGAACTAGATTATACCAAATCTATCAATAACATCCAACAAATGAAACAAAAATTTATAAAAATTAAATCCCTTAAAGTTGAGCAACTTCAATTACATCTAACTTAACTTGATCTTATGAGTAATGCCTTTATCAAATCATCAATTTGGTAAAGAAAATGAAATACAAAGATCAATAGATGTCTAACATCCCAGATAAATTAGATAATGTATCTAGTCAATTTATTGAAGAGAGTGGCTCTTTGAGCATCTTTCATTAAAAATCCCACCTTATACCAACCTTGAAATTTTGACAGAGTCAAGTATTTCAACATGCATTTTATTTAATCAAACTTGAAAAACCTTGCTTGGTATACATGTGGTAGCTGCACACAGTACTCGGACGACCGAGGTGGTAGCTCTTTCCTCCATGTGGTGGTAGTTTTCACACTCCTCATTGGGATGTAACTCTTTCCACATCTTTTGAGCATAATACTTTTTCTTTGACTCCCCCTCAATTGGCTATCAATTATTTAAGATATAAAGTATTTAGCCAAAAATTGATCTCGATTTCATACTCGACTAAACAGTCAAATAAGATAAAAACTATACCAAGAGATCATCGAGAGAGAAATTGACTTTGATCAAAACAAAGATGAGTTAATTGACATAAATGATCATTGCATCAAATGAAATATTACGACATCTAAAGCATAATAGATTTCTAAATATATAAAAGGATGCAGTTAAAGTCAATCAAACTAATGCTCAATTAATATTCTATGTCTAAGCATAGATAATGAACAAAAACACAAAAACAAAACCTAACCTAAGCAAAAGTTTCAAAAAGAAGTTTATTTCAAGTAAAGCATTCCAATTGCTTTACGCAAATGAGTAAAACGTTTTTGATCCAAAGGTTTTGTTAAAATATCAGCTAATTGATCTCCAGTTGAAATATATGGCAGTTGAAGAGTATTTGATTCAACTAGCTCTCTAAGAAAATGATATCTAAGTTCAATGTGTTTTGTTCTAGAGTGCAACACAGGGTTTTTGGAAATGTTTATAGCACTAGTGTTGTCACAAAGAATTGTTACCGAAGTTGCTGAAATCCGGAAGTCGCTCAACACACTTTTCATCCAAATGAGTTGGGTTGAACAACTACCCGCTGAAATATATTCCGCTTCGGCAGTCGAGAGTGCAATGCAGTTTTGCTTTTTACTGTGCCATGCAACAAGGCAATGGCCTAAATAAAAACATGCACCACTCGTACTTTTCCGATCATCCACAGATCCTGCCCAATCGGCATCTGAGTATCCAATAATATCTAAACTTGTCCCCATAGGATACCAAATTCCGAAATTTATGGTTCCTTTAATGTATCGGATGATCCGTTTCACCGCTTTCAGGTGAACTTCCTTTGGTGCAGATTGATATCTCGCGCAGATCCCAACACCAAAAGATATATCCGGGCGACTAGCCGTGAGGTAAAGTAGACATCCAATCATACTCCCATAAAGTTTCTCGTCTACATTCTCACTAAAAGATTCACTTCCTAATCCTTTATTGCTAGTTCCCATTGGAGTTGGAAAATCTTTACAATTTTCTAGATCAAACTTTTTGACCAACTCCAAAGCATACTTGGATTGACACAAATGGATGCCTTCGTCACTCTGTTTCACTTGCAATCCAAGGAAATAAGTCAATTCGCCCATCATTGACATCTCAAATTCGCTTTCCATGGTTTCAGCGAATTTAGAAGCATCATTATCCTTTGTTGCTCCAAAAACAATGTCATCGACATAGATTTGTGCAACAATGAAGTTATTTTGATAATGCTTCACAAAGAGAGTCCTGTCAGCTCCCCCTCGAGTATAGCCCTTATCCAATAGGTGCTTTGTTAGCCTTTCGTACCATGCTCGCGGTGCTTGTTTTAAACCGTAAAGAGCCTTTTTCAAACGAAAAACATGGTTAGGTAGTTTACAGTCTACAAAACCTTTCGGTTGAGCCACATAAACTTCCTCATTTAAAAACCCATTTAAAAACGCGCTCTTAACGTCCATTTGAAATAATTTTATTTTAAAATGACAAGTTATCGCGAATAAGATACGAATGGACTCGAGTCTAGCTACAGGGGCGAAAGTTTCATCAAAGTCTATACCTTCTACTTGAGAGTAGCCTTGAGCAACTAAACGTGCTTTGTTCCTGATGATGGTACCATCTTCATTTTTCTTATTCTTGAAAATCCATTTGGTACCTATCACATTGTGTTGCTTTGGAGGCTTTGTTAATTCCCAGCCTTTGTTTCGCTCAAACTGATGGAGCTCTTCCTGCATTGCTTTAATCCAGTAGTCATCCTGAAGAGCTTCATCGATGTTCTTTGGTTCGATCAAGGAAACGTAGCAAGCGAATCCGCAAACCAACTGTCTCCGAGTTTTGACTCCTTCTTGTGGGTCTCCAATGATGTTTGATTCAGGATGATCCTTGGAGATTCGTAACGTTTGTTGTAACGGAGTACTCGGAGGTACATGAGATGATTCCTGCATATCAGATAAACTTGAAAAACCATTAGATGCATCATTAATATTGGAAGTATTATCATGAGAAGATGCACTTACGGAGTATCATCATCAAGAGAGATATCGAGGGTAGATTTTTCAGATGCAAAGTGAAAAGCTTCATCTACTTTAACATTTATAGATTCTACAATCGTTTTAGATTCCATGTTAAATACCCGATATGCTCTGCTATTTGTAGAATAACCCAAAAAGATACCTTCGTCATTTCGAGAATCGAACTTACCAAGATTTTCGCGATCACGCAAAATAAAACATCGACTCCCAAAGATACGAAAGTATTTGATATCCGGTTTTCTACTAAACCACAGCTCATATGGTGTATTTAAAGTTCCTGGGCGCAAATACACTCGATTAATGACATAGACAGCGGTGTTCACAGCTTCAGCCCAAAAATGTAGCGGTAAATTCCGGCTATGAAGCATCACACGCGCCATCTCTTGAACAACCCTGTTTTTGCGCTCAACAACACCATTCTGCTGAGGTGTATAGGGTGCTGAGAATTCATGTTTTATGCCGTTGGAAGTGCAAAAATCAATGAATTTAGAATTAATGAATTCTCCACCTCTATCACTTCTAACACGAATGATCTTTTCATTCTTTTCAATCATAATACGATGGCAAATCTCATGAAAAGAATCAAACGTATCAGCTTTCTCTTTTAAAAATGCTACCCAAGAAAACCTAGAGAAATCATCAACCAATAAGAAAATATACCATTTACCTCCCAAAGATGGTTGACGGGTCGGCCCCATTAAATCTATGTGCAGTAATTCCAAGGGCCGTTTGGTACCAACGTGGTTCAGGTTCTTGTGTGCAGCCCTTGATTGTTTTCCCTTAAGACAACCTCCGCACACAATGTTGTTTTTAAATAAAAGTTTAGGAACCCCCTTAACCACGTCTTTATTTGAAATCTTTGCTAGTTCTTTAAAATTTATGTGACCTAGTCTTTCATGCCAAAGTGTTTCATTATCCAAAGAAACTAGGTTACATTTTTCTGAAATTTTATTAGGAACAACATAGCAATTGTTTTCAGATCTAACCCCTTTTAAAAAGAAGACATGGTCCTTATCAGTTACAACACATTCAACAGATGAAAAGTTAACTTAAAAACCATTGTCGCAAAGTTGACTTATGCTAATGAGGTTAGTCTTAAGGCCATCCACAAATAACACGTTTCTCAAAATCGGGCCATCTGGAATAGCTACCGTTCCTTTTCCAACAATTTTGGAAGATCGACCGTCTCCGAAAACAACGAGTCCTCCGGAGATTTTCTCAAAGTTTTGAAAACTATTTTTGTCACCGGTCATGTGACGGGAACACCCGCTATCCAGATACCAAGACGAATTATCATATGCATGCAAGGAAACATTAGTAACAAGACAAGGGAAGATTTCACCTTTGCGCACCCAAACCTTTTGGAATGCGTCGGTAATGGTCGTGAGGTTATTCTCCTAGGTGAAGGCGTCTTGTTAGATCGATTGCTGCTCCTTGATGATGTCGTCTTGTGCGGTGAACTACCAAGTCTCTTTTCCTTTGTATGATTTGCATTTGATTTCTGAGGAATCACCTTTTTGGTAGTCATTGCAAGAAATGTCTGAGTTGAGCGTTTGGCTCCTGTCTTGCAATATCTCCTTATGTGCCCTGAAATACCACAACGAAAACATACCTTTGCGCTTGACGATCCCGAAGAGAAAGAAGTAGGCTTGTTGTCGTTGTTTGTCGTGAATTCCGGTGTCGGAGGAGGAGATACCGACTGAGGCACAAAAACTGTCCCACTCGAACTTGGACTGTTTCCAGTTTGAGTGTACCCGAGGCCGAACCGATTTGTTTGACCAAGACCAAGAAGCTTATCCAACTTACTCCTTCCAGAAGAAAATCTCTTTAAGTCATCCTTTAGTTGGAGAATGGTCTCTGTCATTTCCAATTATCTTGTTGGGCCTCGATGTAGAGCTTTGAGAAGTGATCCGCTTATCCACCAGTTTTGTATGTTCCTTCTCAAAAAGCTCATTGGACTCTTGAAGGGAAACATTTGCTTTTATCAGATTATCCCTTTCCACTTCAAGATCGGTCGAGAGAGAAGTTACCCTTTTTACTTCTTCTTCGAGATCCTGTAATCTCCCTCTCAACTCCTTGTTTTGTTTAGCTAGTTTCTTTGAATCCCTCAAAAGTCTGTGGTAGGCTAAAACAAAATCTTCACCTTCAGAGTTACTTGATTCATCATCCGTTGCAATTTTTTCAGCCCGGGAGGAGTTGGACAATGAATCTGAAGTACTTGCCATTAAGCACATGAAGGGTGAAGATGTGGACGCGTGGAATGCCGTTGCGCTTTCTTCTTCATCACTTGAGGATGACTCATTTGACGTTGAGTTGTCATCCCATGTGACGACTTGCATCGCTTTCTTCTTCGACGGATTCTTAGTTGGACACTCCGTTGAGATATGGCCGTATCCTCGGCACTTGAAGCATTGGACTTGTCCCTCTGAACTTTTCTTATCCTTTGAAAAGTTCTCTTGCTTTCTTGACTTGTAACTTGAAGTACCCTTGCCTTTCTTCGACTTTCCGAAGGATGGAGTTTTACTTGAATTGCCCCTTCGAAAGTTGCGGCGAAACTTCCTTGTCAGAGAGCGAGCTGCTTCTCAAATTCCTCCATAGATATGTTCTCGTCATCGTCTGAGGAGGGTTGAATCCGTGTCTTCTTCCTTTGTTGTTTTCAAAGCATAACCTGAAGACTTAGAAGAGGATGCCTTTCCCGAAGAATAGTTAGTAGTAAATGTCATTTCATAAGTTTGTAATGAACCAACTAGTTCTTCTACACGCATTTTGTCCGGGTGTTTAATAGTTTCAATGGCTGTAACCTTTGGGCGAAATCGTTCAGGAAAAGTTCTTAAGATCTTTCCTACAACCTTAAATTCTAGAATCTTCTCTCCCAGGTTAGCACATGAGTTTACGATGTCTTGCAATCGTGTATAGTAGTCCGTGAAAGATTCATTTTCTGCCATGAAAATAGAGTCAAATCTGCTCGTAAGCATTTGCAGCTTTTGAATCTTCACGAGGTTAGTTCCCTCATGTGTAACCTGAAGAATATCCCAGATTTTTTTCGCAATCTCACATGCCGAGACGCGAGAGAATTCAGTTTAAGATAAGGCATTAAAAATAGCATTAATTTCCTTACCATTGTAAGAAGATGAATCTAACTCTTCCTTGGTCCACTTCGACCTAGGTTTGATGGTGCGAACATCAGCAATAATTTCAGTTGGATTAGACCATCCTAATTCAATTGATTGCCACACCCGTTCGTCGATGGAACTTAAAAAGGCTTTCATCCGTACTCTCCAGTACGCATAATTTGTTCCATCAAAGAATGGGGGTCTGTTGATGTTTCCACCTTCAACCATTGTTTACAACCCTATTCCCGCTCTGATACCACTTGTTGGGTTATATGTAATAATGGATCTAAATAGGGGAAAAAACACCTAGAGGGGGGTGAATAGGTGTAAACAATAAACACTCAAAAAATCATTGCGCAATAAAAACCCAATGCGGAAATATAAATGAACACGCAAGATTTTTACGTGGAAAACTCCAAACCGGAGTAAAAACCACGGGACCGATAACACGGTGAAATCCACTAGAATTAAACACGTACAAGGTGATATACCGTACTCACAGACGACTCAACCTTTCCATACGCTCCTAGTTGATCTTCTCCGCTTGCTCCACAACGCGTCTCGAATCCACGATCTGCGTCCAACGCCGAATCCACGGCGTCCAACGTCGAGTCCACGACGTCTGACCGAATCCACGGTCTTCACCCAGTAGCACGCTTCGAATCCACGAACGTACCTCGCTCCGAATCCACGGAGAGCGGTTGCACCTTGAATCCACAAGGCCACGCGAGTCCACGCGCCGATTTTGGGGTAAATCGTTGTTTGTTTGGGTGGTGATGATCCGCCGAATACTTAGATCAAAGATAGATAGGAAATACCATCTAAGTATTCATTAGTTTGATTCAACTCAAGATGTGAGTATGAAAACCTAGAATCAAACCAATCATATAGATGAAGAAACATAGGGTAATATCTAATGATTCCTTTCTTCTCTATATGTGGATCTTAGGCCGTATAAAAGATATTTGATTATGACGGCTTATGCGGCTTCTCTGGATTAACCCTAGAAAAAGAATCATAGGGTCTATTTATAGGTTAGAACCCTAGGAAGAAGATAAGGATAAAAAACTGTCGTTTTCTGGAAATTTTTACGACGGCGATCCGGATCGGATTAGCTGTGATCCGGATCGTCGTAACGAGTCCAGGCAATTCCAGAAAAACGAAGGTTCGGGATCCGATCGAAGTGCTTGATCCGGATCGTTCATACAGTTCACCAAACATCAACGTTCGGGATCCGGATTGGAAAGCAATCCGGATCTTCAATTAAATGGTAAACTATGTTCGGGATCCGGATCAGGTACTGCGTCCGGATTAACTGGTGTATGAACTAACACACCTTCGGGATCCGGATTGACCTCTGATCCGATCCTGAACATGTCCCATGTCCAGTTCTTGATTTTTATGCAATAAAAAATTCTTCCAAGTGTTTTTCTACACTACAAGAAGTTTCGGATCACCAAAAATATTTAGTTCAATTACCCTGATCCTTTTGAATTCTTCTTTCTTGAGATTGAGTTAGATGATCCACTTCATTCATCCTTCATCTTCAAGACTTAACACTTTCCGAAATGTCGCCAAAACAAATCCGTAACAGGTACGATCAAAAGATTTCACACAAAAAGACTTTAGCACGTACCACATGAAACAGTGATTATCCCTCTGAAAATCTCAGAAACATCCAAGAACCGAGCGCATTCCTCGCCGCTTGAAGATGAAAAAGTTGTATCAGCTCTTTCCGTCTGACGCTCGTGGCACGGGGGGGAGATGGCCGACCACCTCGTGCTGTCCCAACAAGCCCAAGCAAAAATGGGGTTACACAGAGTTGCCACTCGGGTCCGTGCCAAAAACTCGAAACGGGAAGCCGATCATCCCTAAGAGAAGCCCTACCTCGTAGGAGTCCTGTTGGCGCAAGCATCACAGAAAAAGGATTACGGGTAAGCCCAAGGGAGCCAAACCTGCTGCCTGCGACGTAAGGGAACACACGTAAATGCAATGTCGCGCCGTGCCGTA
>JAQNDB010001456.1:0-49928 GCA_029204045.2 Tillandsia leiboldiana
TCGCGCCGCGCCGTAAAATGGGGAACCTCGGGATTAGAGCCTCCTAAAATCCTAGAACTTGGCAGGAAGATCAAGCATTATGAGGTGAACAAATCTCCTTAAGGTGGCTTGGGCAGATGGTGCATAGGTTGAGAGAAAAAGGCTTGGAAAGAGGGCTCGGGCTGCCTTAAATAGGCTGAAAAAAAATCTTTTGGAGAAATTCCCCGCGTGTCCCCACTTCCGGGCGCCGAAATGTTTCGGGCTGCTACAGTAATGGGCCCGGCCCATTACTGTGCAAGCCCGAAACCATTCGGGCCCGCCACGTAGCCCAGCACAGTGTTTCCCCGGGCCCCGCTGCGCCCGGCGCACCTGCGCCCGCCAGTGGCGTCGCGCCACGTGGCCCCGGCAATCCGTGCACCGCGCATGTCGCTGCCTGCACCGCGCACGTCGCCGCCTGCCCCCGCCCGTACGGCCACCTGCCCGCCGTACGGCCACCTGTCCACGGTCAACCACTCCACAGCCTGCGTGGACCGGGAGCACAACACCGAACCAGTAACCGCATGCCACGTGTCCACCCGGTCTACCGTGCACCCATGCCCACAGTCCGTGGACCTCGCGCCGTGGACCATCCAACCGAACAATGCCACGTGGCATCCCGCACTGGCGCACGTCGGTGCCGTGGACCGCGCGCCTGCCCGCGCACCCGGGCGCCTGCCCGCGCCCTGCCCGCGCCGCGTGCCGCCGCCTGCCGCCTGCCCGAGGCTGCGCCGCCGCTCGCCGGCGCTGCCCGCCGCCGCCGGCCGCCGCCGGCGATCGCCGGAGACACTGTTCCGGCGTGAACAGTAACCGCAAGCTCAAAACTAACAAGTAAATAGCCCATCTTGACCGTTTTCGCGCGCTGATTCCAAAAACGGTGTCCATTTTGCCAAATTCCACTCCTATAATTTGCCGGAGGCTCCCGGAAAGGTATTTTTTATCCGAATTTCGCGCCGAGTCCAAATTTGATATCCAAATTGCGCGGAAACACCACTAAACATCCGACGGGGTCTCCCGGTTACCCACGTGATGCATTTGAAGCCCCGAGTTCATTACTTGTGTCCAAATTGGCGCACGAACACCGCCGGGATGCCCCATAGGCCTCCAGAAGCTGCTGGTGACACTGTAGAAGCCCTGCAAAGATCCGGGTCACCACATCCTCCCCCACTAAAAGAAAGTTTCGTCCTCGAAACAAAAATAATGCAGGACAGGCGTACCTCAACCAGAAGTCTTGAACAGAAAAGGGTAGGCATCTCTCATCTCCGTCTCCAGCTCCCAAGTAGCCTCTCGCTCCTCGTGATTGCTCCACAAGATCTTCACATATGGAATGGCCCGATTGCGTAATTCCCTCACCTCACGAGCAAGAATCCGCAACGGGCGCTCCTCGTAGACCAAGTCCTCGCCGATCTCCAACAAAGTGAAGTTAATCACGTGCGACGGGTCAAAAACGTATCTCCTCAGAGTTGAGACGTGAAAGACAACATGAACTCCGGCCAGGCGTGGGGGTAAAGCAACTTTGTATGCCACAGGACCAACTCTGTCCAGTACCTCAAAGGGTCCAATAAAGCGGGGACTGAGCTTTCCCCGTACTCCAAATCTCCGGACCCCTTTCGAGGGCGAGACCTTCAAGAAGACATGATCACCAACCTGAAACTCCAGGTCTCGCCGTCGAGTGTCGGCGTAGCTCCTCTGACGACTCTGGGCTGTCACAAGGTGTCGGCGAATGACTCTGACCTTTTCCTCAGCCTCCAAAAGCAAATCCGGTCCCAAAGTCCTTCTCTCACCCACGTCACTCCAAAATAAGGGAGACCGACACTTGCGTCCATACAACGCCTCAAACGGAGCCATCTGGATGCTCGCCTGATAGCTGTTGTTGTACGCGAACTCAACCAACGACAAGTGCCGGTACCACCCTCCTTCAAAATCTATAACGCACGCTCTCAACATATCCTCGAGGGTTTGTATGGTGCGTTCTGACTGTCCATCGGTCTGTGGGTGGAAAGCGGTGCTAAACCTGAGCTGAGTCCCCAATGCTGAATGCAAACTCCCCCAAAAGCGTGATACGAATCTCGGGTCTCGATCTGACACAATCGAAGCAGGGATACCGTGAAGCCTCACTATCTCATCCAGATATAACTGTGCCAGACGCTCCAGTGACCAAGTCATCTGAACCGGTAAGAAGTGCGCCGACTTGGTGAGTCTGTCCACAATAACCCAGATCGCATCAGCCCCGCTCTGCGCCCTCGGCAATCCAGTGACGAAATCCATAGTGACGTGGTCCCATTTCACTCGGGAATTGGAAGACTCTGCAACTTACCAGCAGGAACGCGATGCTCTGCTTTCACTTGCTGGCAAGTTAAACAATGAGCTACGAATCTCCCAATGTCCCGCTTCATCCCGGGCCACCAAAACTGTGCCTTGAGGTCCTTATACATCTTAGTACCTCCAGGATGGATGGTATAAGGTGTATAATTAGCCTCCCTCAAAATCTGATCTCCAATCTCCTGATCCATAGGCACACACACTCGGTCCCTGTACCGCAGTACTCCCGAGCTATCCACAGAAAAATCCCCTATCTGATCCGCCTGAAGCTGCGTCCTGATCCTCGTCAAGTGGGGGTCCTCACTCTGAGTGTCCCTGATCCTCTCCAACAGAGTGGGCTGCAAGACCATAGACATGAGTCTAGCAGAGACCCCAGGGGATACTACCTCCAACTGTAACCGCCTCATCTGCTCGACCAACGGCGCCTGCTGCGAGATCAAAAAGCTCAGACTCGCCCTCCTGCTCAAAGCATCCGCCACAACATTGGCCTTGCCGGGATGATAAAGGATACTCAGATCATAATCCTTTAGCAGCTCCAACCACCGGCGTTGCCTTAAATTCAGCTCCTTTTGGGTGAGCAGATACTTCAAGCTTTTGTGATCAGTATATATCTCGCAATGCTCTCCATACAAATAATGCCGCCACAGCTTCAGAGCAAACACTACCGCGGCCAACTCAAGATCGTGAGTAGGGTAATTTTTCTCATAGTCCTTTAATTGCCGTGAAGCATAGGCAATTACCCTACCACGCTGCATCAATACACACCCCAGACCACTATGTGAGGCATCACTGTAAATCACAAATCCTTCCCCCATAACTGGGAGGGCAAGGATCGGAGCAGTCATCAACCTCTGCTTCAGCTCCTCAAAACAGCTCTGGCACGTCTCGCTCCAAATGAACTTAACCCCTTTCCTGGTCAAACGTGTAAGGGGAGAGGAAAGCTTCGCAAAGCCCTCCACGAAACGCCGATAGTAGCCCGCCAAACCAAGAAAGCTCCGCACCTCGGTGATAGTCGTCGGCCTCGGCCAATCTCGAATAGCACCCACCTTGGCCGGATCCACGGACACACCAGCAGCTGAAACAACATGATCCAGAAAGGAAACCTCCCGGAGCCAAAACTCGCACTTTTTGAACTTAGCATACAGCTTCTTCTCTCGCAGAAGCTGTAGCACGGTCCTCAAGTGCTCCTCGTGCTCCAGATCACTCCGGGAGTAGATCAGAATATCATCGATGAACACCACCACAAACCGGTCCAAAAACGGCTGAAATATCCTGTTCATTAAATTCATGAATGCGGCAGGGGCATTTGTCAACCCGAAAGGCATCACAGTAAACCCATAATGCCCGTACCGCGATCTGAAAGCCGTTTTGGAGATGTCCTCGGCCCTCACCCTCAGCTGGTGGTAACCGGACTGCAGATCAATCTTCGAGAACACAGACGCTCCCTGCCACTGATCGAACAAATCATCAATCCGCGGTAAAGGATACTTGTTCCGGATGGTCACTTTGTTCAACTCCCTAAATCCACACACAATCAGAGCGACCCATCCTACTTCTTCACAAACAATACAGGCGCTCCCCACGAAGAAACACTGGGCCTGATAAAGCCCCTGTCCAAAAGATCCTGAAGCTGGGCCTTCAACTCCCTCAATTCGGCAGGCGCCATCCTATAGGGTGCCTTTGAGATTGGTGCAGTCCCTGGAACCACATCAATCACAAACTCTATCTCCCTCTCCGGTGGCATCGTCGTCAACTCTGGGGGAAACACATCTGGGAACTCGCGGACAATAGGGATATCCTCGAGTCCCAGTGCCGCCGTAGGCACCTCCACAACAGTGGCCAAAAAGGCAGTGCAACCTCTACTAATCATCCGCCTAGCTCTCACCGAGGAAATAGTCGCTGCAAACAGCGTGCTCTGGCAACCTCTGAAGATAAACTCCTCCTGTCCTGGCTCGCGGAGAGTCACCGTCCTCTCTCTACAGTCGATAGAGGCGGAATACCGTGACAGCCAATCCATCCCTAACACCAAGTCGAAATCCTGGAGCTGCTGCAAGACAAGCAAGTCTGCAGGCAATATCTAAGGTCCCATCTGCACTGGGCAAGCCACACAATACTCCTCGACATGCAAAACGTGATCAGGAATCCGCACCTCTAATGCATGCGACCAGGACTCTATCTCTAACCCATGAAGGGATGCAAATGCTCGACTAATGAAAGAATGAGATGCTCCTGCAACAATAAGATACGAATCCTACCGCCAGAAATAAAACATACCTGCCACAACTCGGTCGGCGACAGTAGAATCCTCCATCTGTGCTAGGCAATCCTGGCCGCTCGACAACGGCCGTCTCTCACCAGATAAGCAGGGCGGCGAAGATCGGTCTACCTGGAGATCCGTCGGTGGAGTTCCCAGTCGTAGTTGGGAAGTAGTAGGAACAAACGCTGAAGTGGGTGCTACAGCTGTCCCTGCGGGGCACGCCGCTCGCAAGTGCCCAGGCTGTCCACACTTAAAACAGCGACCCCACCTCAGCTCACAAGTACCGGCGGGATGCTGGTCCTCGCAAAAGATGCACCTGACAGCCTGCTGGGGCTGCCTCTGCTGCTGCTGTCGCCTCTGATGTCGTGACCGCGACCTCTGCTGGGATGCGATAGGGGCCGACGCCGAAGAAGGTGCTACAAAGGTCGGGAGGGGGCAAGTAGCTCGGATGTGGCCCGGCTGCCCACACTTGAAACAACGACCGTGCCTAAGATCGCAGGTATCTGATGGATGCTGTCCTCTACAGAAAATACACTTGCTGCGAAGCCGAGGCCGTCTCCGAGAACTGGCCTGTCCATCAACATCCGGGGCTAGGCGTTTCCTTTCAAACTGCTGCTCTGGAGCCCTGGCCCTCTCCCCGACTGCCGGATCACTCCTCTGCGCCAACAGTTGCTCCAAGCGCTGGTCCTGTCGAAAGCTCCTCGCCACCAAATGGGTCACTAAGGCCCGCAGTTCCCCCAACTCGGCGGATACCGCCAGTCTAGGCTCCACAGGGGGAGTGGGGGTACCCTCGGCGGAAAAACGACGCCGGGGCGACATCCTGTAACAAGAAACCACAAATCAGAAACAAATCCCCACACGACCCAATCTAGCGAAAGTCAAAGACATCCCCCTATTTCTGTAACGTTATGTTGTCTGCAGCCAACATAACTGTCCAACAGAAATAAGATATGTCGATCCCTCTTTCCTCACAGGAAGAGTAAACTACAAAAATCACCGACTTTCGCAAAATGTCACGTCACTCACGCCCTATCATCCTAGGGTCTGTCCAAAAGCCTAGGGTTTCCTAAGTCCCAACTGACCTATCCCTAAGCTCTGATACCAACTTAATCTGTCACGCCCCGGGTGTAAACCAGAACCCAGGCCCGTCCACAGATCCGCCGTGCATGCGGTATTTCCCGCATACACGAAGCGTCGGTAACCTGCTCAGATAAGAGATGATAATAAAAGAGCATAAAGTCAGAGCTGAACTAAAACTACTGTATCTCAGACAGAAGCTGGAAGTAAATAAAGTACAACTGTAAAATAAATACAAACATCTCTCCCAGCTCACCACAATATACAACTAGCTGGCAAAAGCCAGACCCAAAAGGAAACATAAAAGAACTGTCTGAGAAAACCAGGTACACCAAAAACTCCAGCTATATCTCTCGGGTGGCTCGCTATCTAATCCGCAATCCTCTTACCTCGATCAGCTGCTAACGGCCCAGCAACTCCCGCAGAGGACTCTGCAAAACAAGGGGGAAAAAGGAACAAGGAACAGACAATGGGGGTAAGTACTACTATAAAATAGCAGCCTCCCCTAGTGGGTAAAGCCTCAACTCAGACGTGCCCACCAGGTCAACCAGAGGCAAAAAGAGAAGAAAAAAGGGGGAAAAGCTAAGTATGACAACTGATAAGTGCAATCCCCTAATATGCCTCTACATGTCAAACTCATAAGAATGGAAAGGTATGCATCAGTGTCTAGAAGCCTGACTAAATAACCCAATCCGACCACCAGTAGATACTGGTACTGCCTGCTCTGCTGTCGAACTCAAGAACTCAGTATGGTGCCCGGCGCTCGGCACGGTGTAAAGCCTACTCCGGAGTGGCACTCGAGGGGAGCGACCCACACGAGTAAAGTATCACTGTCATCAGTATCACAAGTATCTCTGTATCAAGCCTCTCTGTAACCAATGTCTCACAATAGCAGGACTGGATCAAGACTATGATCAAAGTGGGAAACTCCGTCCACTAACAAAACCCCGATCTGATGCAATAGTAAACATCCGGTCAACCGCCCAAAGTCCGCGGTCACCGCAATAACCCACAACCCACAATTGGGTAAAATAATCAAGATCCGGTCAACCGCCTACTGTCCGCGGTTGCCGCAATAACCCACAATCCAACATCGAGTACACCCTGTCTCTGACCCTAAGGTCCCAGCTACACTATCCCAAACCTCTGCTCGAACCCGAGCAACATGACTCAAAAGTCTAAATAAAAAGGAGAAGAAAGCAATCATGGTTTCTCCTAAGTCAAATCCCAAAAGATACTGTATCAGTAAATAGTGACTCAGCTATGTGACCAGTTTAAGCATGCAATTGTCCCAATACTTTAGTCTATTTCACATGAATAAATAAAATACAGCATCGAGTGTCAAACATACTGTCTCAAGTTAATGCTCCCTATAGCAAGGTCATAAATTCGCTAACCTATCACTAAACATGCTGTCCAGGATAAATAACAATTAACCAGAGTAACCAATTTAGAGCAACAAAAGCTAAGGTGACAGTCTCCTTTGAATGATCATCAATTTATAGCCATCAAATACTATCCCGCCCCTAAACATGCTGTCCAGAATAATTAAACGACTAAATAAAGTAATCATGCTATCAACATTATCACCAAGAATTAATCATCGATTAATTAGTTTCCTAGTGCATGCAAGGCTACCAACAATAAGCTTAGCATCATTAACATTGGGACTCTCTGATGTTCCTAGTGGGCATACCAAAGGAGAGGAGTACAACAACCACCCACCTGAAGTGCTAACTGTCCGGATCCGTACAGATGAAGATACCAAAACTCCAATTCCTTGCTCTAGCAAAATCAGCACACCCGTATTACTCCTGGCACAATACAAAGTTCACTAACTACGCTTAGGCTCCCAAATATTGCTCTTATTAACACATACAACATCTGTCCCAAAACTGTTAAATTATCACCTGCAGAAAGTGCCCAGGAAATTCCAAGAAAAATATCACAGCGATCCTCGCGTCGATAGCTTCGCAACGGTACCTTGCACGCCCAAAACTGACTTCGGTAAGTCAAGATATAAATTCGGCAAGGGGCACACACATACAAAAATCTGTGCTAAAAACTGTGCACTGTTCACTGAGAAAACAGTGATTTTCACCTCGAAATAATCCTCTGGAAAATCCAAGAAAAATACGAGCGCGTTCCTTGCGATCCGTAGATGAAAAAGTTGTAAACACTCGTTTCCGTCTGATGCTCGTGCGCGAAGATACGGCCAAAATACCCCGCTGCTGTCAAGGAAATCCATACAGAAAAAGGGGTCACTGTTTGCCTCGGGATCCGTGCCAAAACCTCGAAAGAGGAAAGCGCGACCAAAACGAAAGATGAAGCCCTACCTCTTAGGAGTCTGTCGGCGCAAGAATCACAGAAAAAGGACCTCGGGGTAGCTCAGGGGAGCTAAAACACCGCCGCTGCGCCGAAGAAGAACCCAGGAATGCAACGTCGCGCCGCGCCGTAAAATGGGGAACCTCGGGATTCGAGCCTCCTAAAATCCTAGAACTTTGCAGGAAGATCAAGCATTATGAGGTGAACAAATCTCCTTAAGGTGGCTTGGGCAGATGGTGCATAGGTTGAGAGAAAAAGGCTTGGAAAGAGGGCTCGGGCTGCCTTAAATAGGCTGAAAAAAAATCTTTTGGAGAAATTCCCCGCGTGTCCCCACTTCCGGGCGCCGAAATGTTTCGGGCTGCTACAGTAATGGGCCCGGCCCATTACTGTGCAAGCCCGAAACCATTCGGGCCCGCCACGTAGCCCAGCACAGTGTTTCCCCGGGCCCCGCTGCGCCCGGCGCACCTGCGCCCGCCAGTGGCGTCGCGCAACGTGGCCCCGGCAATCCGTGCACCGCGCATGTCGGTGCCTGCACCGCGCACGTCGCCGCCTGCCCCCGCCCGTACGGCCACCTGCCCGCCGTACGGCCACCTGTCCACGGTCAACCACTCCACAGCCTGCGTGGTCCGGGAGCACAACACCGAACCAGTAACCGCATGCCACGTGTCCACCCGGTCTACCGTGCACCCATGCCCACAGTCCGTGGACCTCGCGCCGTGGACCATCCAACCGAACAATGCCACGTGGCATCCCGCACTGGCGCACGTCGGGGCCGTGGACCGCGCGCCTGCCCGCGCACCCGGGCGCCTGCCCGCGCCCTGCCCGCGCCGCGTGCCGCCGCCTGCCGCCTGCCCGAGGCTGCGCCGCCGCTCGCCGGCGCTGCCCGCCGCCGCCGGCCGCCGCCGGCGATCGCCGGAGACACTGTTCTGGCGTGAACAGTAACCGCAAGCTCAAAACTAACAAGTAAATAGCCCATCTTGACCGTTTTCGCGCGCTAATTCCAAAAACGGTGTCCATTTTGCCAAATTCCACTCCTATAATTTGCCGGAGGCTCCCGGAAAGGTATTTTTTATCCTAATTTCGCGCCGAGTCCAAATTTGATATCCAAATTGCGCGGAAACACCACTAAACATCCGACGGGGTCTCCCGGTTACCCACGTGATCCATTTGAAGCCCCGAGTTCATTACTTGTGTCCAAATTGGCGCACGAACACCGCCGGGATGCCCCATAGGCCTCCAGAAGCTGCTGGTGACACTGTAGAAGCCCTGCAAAGATCCGGGTCACCACATAGGGTGTCCGTGACTGCCACTAACTGGCCCCGTCAGAGGGACGGCGTCGACAAGTCGCGATAGCAAGTAACAGCCTAACTCCGGAGTGGCTCTCGAGGGGAGCGACCCCACCGAGGAAAGTATCCGCGTATCTCTGTCGAGCTCAAATATGGCTCATGCAGGCTATAGTCCAAACCACGATCAACAAGATCGACCAACAACACCAACTCTCAACCACAGGCTGGAAAACCACACAGCTGGGGCCACCGTCCACCAGACGGCTCCCACAACAGAACACTAAACTCACAGGAAAGACCGACACCATAAGGGTTCGGAAACCCGATAGACCGGTGCTAAGAACCCTATCAAACAAGAACAGACTCTAGGCTCCGCCTATCGAAGTTCCCGATCCCCTTATAGTTCGGGAAAGCAAAACCTCGGTGCGACACGCAGAAAGCACCAACAGGGCCCGAAAGTCCCGGGAGACCTACACCTACAACCCTATCAAACAAGAACAGGTCCCAGGCTCGGCCCCCGTGGCTTTCGTCCCGACAAAGGAACGGCCCCTAGAACCCAGATCACTCGAATCCTTTCGAGTGGAGAGATTTACAAGAAAAAGGTGACATTTGTTATTGAAAATCATTTGATCTAGAAGAAATCCATATTTAATGATTTTATTTCTCTTTGGAAAAACAGTTAGAAAAATAAGTGTTTTACCCAAGCCCCGAAGGGCTGATGCCTTCGTCCAATCAAACAAGAACAGACTCCAGCGGCCCTTCGATGCTTGGAAGAAAACATTGATAAACTAAAAATCATGTGTATGTCAAAAAGGGTCCTGGGTTCTAGGTCCGGCGATCACTAGAAAACTACCGCCACTAACACAGTGGCGACAACCCAAACAGGGGAAAACCAGATCTCCCGGGTCCACCGTTTACCCCTAACGGTTCCCGGTACAGACAAGCGAACCACTGCATCTACCAGACTCCACTCTGCTCCCAAGCACGAGTGCAAATGCATCCCACACTAAAAGAAGTCCCGACCGCTCGGCCCACTACCCGGGCGAGGATAACACTAAGTCCAGGAATGAAACATAAAGTGTGGATGTCTAAACATAAATAACCCTAGCCCAAGTGAGGGTTTTCTACTGGTCTGGTTACACATGCAACATATGACGGGGGTGCTAGGTCAGGTTCCAACATAACAAATATTTAACATGATGGTAGGAAGCAAGAGATCACAAGATCGACAGATAAAACAAGGAACACAATTCCTACACTCTAGCATGCTACCCAAATCCACTCACTATCATGCATGATTCTATATCAATAGAATTAGAGCACAGACCATAGATCTTGAAAGCAAGCCACCCACCTGAAAACGCTGATCTGCCCAAGTTCTACAGCTGATAAAACCAAAAAACAGCAACTCACTGTCCAGTATGCCCCGTACAGTCCACAATCCCACCTGGGTACAACATAGGGCTACAGTTATACTCAACAACCCAAAATCTGCCCAAAATCACAAGGCTGAATTTCAGCTGTAAAGAAGCCAATAATTCACCTGCTGAAAGTGCTCAGTAAATTCCAGATAAAATACCCCAACGTTCTACGCGTCGATAGCTTCGAAACAAGTACCTGCACGCCCAAAACGGAGCACCGTAGGCCAAGCTATAAATTCCACAATATCGGTGCGCAGTAACTCACAATCAAATAACTGTAATCTCTTATACAGATAAAATGGAAAGTGTATACCTTCGGGGAGGTCTCCAAAAATTCCCAGAAAAATATATGATGATCCTTGCGTCGCGTAGATGAAAAAAGTCTATAAGCACGTTCTGATCCGAGATCTGTGCGCGAATATATCCTCAAAAGAAGCTGCTGTCCTCACCACAAACTCACAGCAAGAAGGGTCCCAATGAGCACGAGAAAACACCTCGAAAAACGTGAAATCAGAAAATGTGCGTGAAACCCAAAATCGTAGCCTCACCTGTTACGAATCCAGGGGCGAAGAAATCGCTCGAAAAGATGGTCGGAGTAGGTCGGGGGAGCTCGTACACCGAAGAGCGACGGAAGAAACACCGAAGAAGGAGCGTTGCGCCGCGCCAAGAAAATGAGAATCTCGAAAAGCGTGCCCCCAAAAATCCCCAAACTCTGCAGATGGAAGCTCCACAGTGTGAGGATCAACTTTGGTGAAGGACTCTCCTCGGTTTGAAGCTCAGAGATGCCAAAAAGCCGAAGAAGAAGAGAGCTCGGCCTATTTATAGGCTAAAAAAAAAACAAATGAGAAAATACCCGCTGTGTCCCGAATTCGGGCGCATGGCAACTTTCGGGCGGCTACAGTGTTGGGCCGGCCCAACACTGTGCGCGCCCGAAACGGCCCGGGGCCGCCACGTAGCCCGACCAACAGGCGACAGCGGCCCGAGCCGCTCCGCTGCGGCCACGTCGCACGCCCCGGCGCCCGACACGCGTCCCGCACAGCGAACAGCTGTGCGGGGCGCATGAGTCGCCGACGCGTGGCACCTCCCCGGTCAAACCGGGTAGGTGGCGCCCGCCAGTGGCAGGGCGACACGCGTCCCTGCCACTGTCGCGGTCACACGTGCGGGCAGGCGGCGCCTGCCGCGCACGCGCCCCGAGGCGGGGTCCCGCGCCCCCGTGCGCAGCACCCGGTGAGCCGACCAATGACACGTTGACACGTGTCCCATGCACCCGGTCCACGCACCCAAATCTGGTTCCGTGGACCGCGCCGCGTGCACCGACCAACCGGGGGATGCCACGTGTCCCCCCGCCCCGGTCCATGCACCGCCGCGCAAAATCCGTAGACCGCGCCTCACGAGCCCGCCAATCAGGCGGCGCCACGTGTCCATGCGCCGGGTCCGTGCACCCAGCCGCTCTCCTCTGTGGACCGAGCGCTGCGGACCGGCCCAATCACAAGCCGCCACGTGGCAGCCGGCGGTCCACGGCAGCGAAAACTTCCGGGGGTCCGTTTTTGGGCATCCGGACTCCAAAACAAACAAGCAAATAGCCGTTTTCAAGCGTTTTTCCGCGCTGAATCCAAATCCATCCTCTGTTTGGCCCAAATCAATTTCGAAAATTCGGCAATTGCAGCCGAAGGCCAATCCAGCTGTGGATATCACACAGGGTCCATCTGTGGCATCCCTTTGATGCACTATGGACCAGATACACCAACACTAGGTGTTCAACACCACGGTTCATGGGAGAAGCTACACGGGGATCAGGGTCACCACATCCTCCCCCACTAAAAGGAAGTTTCGTCCCCGAAACAAAAACACACCACAACCCCAAAACCAAGACAAGCAAAACAACAAAGAACGCAACACTAAACTGACAAGAAAGGTACGGCTCCACCAGCAGGAAAGTCATCAACCCCAACCCTCGATTTAGAAAACTGCTGAAATTAGCAAAAAGTCCGAAAATTTCGAAAGATCAGTGCCTTCGCCTCAATCAAACAAGAACAGGTTGGGGCACTGTCTCCATTTCTGGAGCAATCTTTCGAAGTTTTCGTCCAGTTCGTAAATTTCAGTACAAAGGCGAGAAAAGTGAGAAAAGTGTTGGTGCCGTTCCTGTTGTGGCCTCAAGAAGAAAGCTATCCCTAACAGAGACTCCTAAGGACACAACCTCTAGTCCCTAAACACCACAACTGCTCCAGAGGTGGCGTCAGACCAAGGCCGCTGAAGCAGCTGCTGCAGGAAGGATACGCCGACAATCCGAGAAAACGAACTCCTCCAGTCCAACTCGCAGAAGGATAACTGCTCTCATTCCATTATCAGTCGTAGCACTGCACCGCACCAACCAGTCCAACATGTGTGCCCCGTCCAAGTCCTGGAGCTGTCCTTGAATCGTCACATCAGCCGGTGAAGTCCCAAGTCTCAACTGCACTGATCATACACCGCAACCTCCTCTACTCGTAGGATACTGGGAAGAATCCAATTGCTAAAACATGTAGCATACATTCCTAACCCACTCCCATGCAAAGATGCTGATGCAGATGCTCAACTAATAATGCAGAAGGATGCAGCGGTAATGAAATGCTCAACTCAGCTAATTGAAATAAAATCATACCTGCCGCGGCATGATCCGCTGCCGGGGTGTCCTCCACCAGGGCTGCATAAACCCGTCCACTGGGTGCTGCAGGTCGTCGTCCCGACTGTCCCGACGTCGTGGCCCACTCTGTCTGCTGGTGTGCCGGAGGGGTTCCCGCTGCATGGATGGGCAAGGGGGGTGCTGTCGCAATCGGCCGCACTGACAAAATGGCCTGGGGGCAAGCTGCGCGAAAATGTCCCGACTCTCCACAGAGGAAACACCGCCCCTGTCTCTGATCACACTGTGACGGTGGATGAGGCCCGCCACAAATGACGCACCGCTCCTGTCGCTGCTGCCGATACTGCTGCTGCTGCGGGGGCCCACCAGATCTCCGGCGCCTACGAAACCCACGACCCTCTGGATGAGATCGTGGAGGTCTCGGAGGTCCCTGTCGGCTCGTCTGACCCTCATCCTCCAGTGCTGGGCGCTTCGCCTCCGAAATCCCTGCGGAAGCTGGGGCCACCTCTGCCATCACTGCCTCTCCACACTCAACATATAAAGCCTGCTCCATCGAAGCCTCTAAAGTCTGCAATCTGTGGGAGCGAACAAGCTGATACACGTCCCGGCGCAGGCCCCGCTCAAACATGTAGATCCGGTGAGACTCGTCCCTGGCCACGTGAGGCATACTAGCCAACAGCTGATTGAATTCGGCTATGTATACATTCACGGGCCGATCTCCCTGGCGGAGATTTCTCAGCTGCTCCTCCAATCTCTGGCGAACACTCTCAGGAAAGAAGGCCCCTAAAAAAAGTCTGCGGAACTCCGCCCAGGGAAGAATCTGCGTCCCAGGCGGACCAGCAGGCCGCACACACCGCCACCAAGCCTCGGCGTTGCCCTCCAAGTAGTGTGTAGCCAAAAAGACCTGAAATCGATCCTCAACGAACAAACTCTCAAAATGACGCTCCAAGGCCGTGACCCAAGACTCTGCCTCCCACGGCACAGCACTCATACCAGAAAAACGGGGTGGATCAAACCGGCGGAACCTCATCAACAGATCCACCACCGCACTCTGCTCAGCCGAAGTCAAAGGTCCCGTCGACCCTGGCGGTGGTATGCAAGAAACTGGCTCGACAGGAATAGCCGGCGCTGACGGAACCACAGGGGGCGCCACAGCTGGTGAAGAAGGCACAGGCGAACACTCAGGGGGTGCTACCACTGGCTGCGTCCTCTGCTCTAAAAGAAGCATCATCCGACCAAAGGCCTCCTCCTGGCGCCGAGAAGCCTCCTCCTGGCGCTGAGAAGCCTCCTCCTGGCGCTGTAAAGCCTCCGCCTGGCGCTGAGATGTCTCCTCCTGGCGCCGCACCGCCTCAGACAACTGTCCAACTTGGGCACGGAGCTCCAGAACCTCCCTCTGCTGTCCCTGCCCCGAGTCCTCCTGCTCGGGCTCATCGGGGGGAAAAGGCTGAGAACGCATCTGCACCCTGCGTCGGGGAGGCATCGTGCCCACCTGCAATACACATGCAAACATCAGGACAATACCAAACAACACTCGACCCAATCCAGCGAAAGTCTAGGACATGTCATCCATTCCCTAGCATTATGTTGTCTGCAGCCAACATAATCGCTTAGGAGAATAAACATGCCAGTCACTCATCCCACCCCTTGGGAGAGGTATCAAACTCAATCAGGACTCTCGCTAACAGTCACGACTCTCACGTAGTCATCCTAATGTCCAACCACAAGCCTAGGGTTTCTAAGTCCACAATGACCTACAACCTAGGCTCTGATACCACCTAATCTGTCACGCCCCGGCGTCGAAGACTGCGACCCGGGCTCACCAACAGATCCGCCGCCCATACGAGAAGCCCCGTATAGACGAAGCGACTAACCTGCAAAAGAGCATCTATACTATACATGTGGTGACCGTAAACCCCATGCAGCTTTCCTGGTGAATCCACAGCTTAGAACACCTGTTATTGGTGTATCGGGCCCTTAGTGCATCAAGGAGATGCCACAGATGGACCCTGTAAGGTATCTTTTACTGTATTGGCCTTCTGCTGTGTTTGCCGAAATTTTTAGAAGGATTTTGGCCAAACAGGGGTTGGAATTGGATTCAGCACGGAAAAACACTTGAAAACGGCTATTTGCTTGTTAAATTTGGAGTCCGGATGACCAAAAACGGGCTACCGGAAGTTTTCGGGGTAAAACGGTGCATGGGGGGGTGGCCGTGGACCGGCGGGAGCCACGTGGCGGCCCGTCATTGGCCGGCTCACGCCGCTCAGTCCACGGGGAAGGCGCGCGGGTGCATGGACCGCGGGGCGGGCCACGTGGCGCGTCTGGACTGGCGGGTGTGCGCAGCGCGGCTCAGGGAATTTTGGGCGCTGCATGGTGGACCGGGTGTGCGACGCGTGGCGGCACTGCATTGGCGGGCTCACGTGGTCGCGGTCCACGACGCCAGCGACGGTGCACGGGGCAGCGCTCGGCCGACACGTGGCGCCTCGCACTCGAGTGCGCCACGCGTCGCGCCGTCCGCGCTCTGCCCCACCTACCACCCCGCCCGCGGAGGGGGCGACGTGGCGCACTGTGAGGGCCTCCGCACGGCTGTCCCCTATTTTGGGGTGACGTGTCGTCACCAGGGACTTCCGGGCGGGTCGGATGGGGGCTCGTCCGACCGCCTGGCGGATTCGGGCGCCCGGAAAATGGGCCCGAATCCGCCAAAGGCCCACTAAAGGGATTTGGCTATAAATAGAGCCTTTGGGGGGCCCATTTGACCCTTTTCTGAGCCCAGTTTCACAGAGAGTTCTACAGAGGAAATATTTCTCTCATCTAGCAGCATCCCTTGGAGGACTTTGGAGTTTTTTGGAGATCATCTTTTTGACTTCATCTGCGACGCGGCGCACAGTGACGCTTGTTCTTCGTCGACCCGTTTCGTCACGTTTTAGTGCGCAGACTTCTCCGACTCACTCCGATCTCCGTTTTTAGCGATTTTCGCGCCGTCGGACTCACGACTGGTAGGACTCCAACTTTGGTGTTCAGAGTTTTCACTAATTCCTTTCGTATTTTAAAGGTTTTTGAGCTTTCTTTTGCTCCTTTTTCTTCGCGGATTTTTGGACAGCACCGCAGAGTTTCGGCCATAACTTTGCGTACCGACATCGGATCAAGGTGATTCAAAAGGCAAAGTTCATCTACTTCTCGTGAGGAATCTCCTGGATTTTTCTCAGAATTTTCTGAGTTTGCTTCGAAGGTGAGAATCTTTATTCTTTCCGAGCTCTCATCTGTGGAAATTGGTACAGTTATGAATGAGGTGTTTCTCTTGCCAGATTTATATCTCAGCATAGGAAACTCGGAATTGGACGTGCAGGTATGTGTTTCGAAGCTATCAACACATAGATCGCAGGGATATTTTATTTGGATTTTTCTGAGGACTTTCAGCAGGAGCAGCGTGGACAGTGCTGGACCCGTTGGACTCTGTGTAGCTGTTTTTCTGGTATTTTCAGCTGTAGGACTTTTGACAGCTCGACTGGTCAGGTGGGTGGCCTCGCTTTCAAGACTTGCGATCTGTACACTAATTCTAGCTGTTTAGGGATGTGCATGTATTATTCTTACCTCCAATATAGCATGTTAGAGAGCATGAGTTGGGATTTCTTATTTATTCAGTTTATCATGTGTTCTTATTATTTCCCCCACATCCTTATTTATCGCTATCTTCGGATTTGACCTAGCACCACTGTCATATGCAGCATGTTCAACCAGACTAGTAGAAAACTCCAACTTGGGCTAGGTTACTTTATTGCTTTAGACACTTTCACTATCATCACTATGTCATCTGGACTTAGTTTCTTCCTCGCCCGGATAGGGGGCCGAGGGGTCGGGTTATTAGTGGGGTGCATGTACACTCGTGTCGGGGGACCGAGTGGAGTCGGATAGTGAGTTATTGTTCAGAGTGTCTTTTGTTTACTGTCTGAGGGACAGGGGGGTCTCGGCTGTGTTGTGTTCCAGCCAGTGAGTGAGACAGGGTTCTTTTGATTACAGTCGATCTTGTTGATCGTGGATTTGGATTATAGCCTGCATGGGCCACATTGAGCTCGACATAGATGCGCAGATACTTTACTCGGTGTGGTCGCGCCCCTCGAGTGCCACTCCGGAGCTAGGCGGGTTACTTGCTTTTGCGGCTTGTCGATGCAGTCCCTCTGGCTGGGTCCTCTTTGGCAGCCATGGACGCCCTACGTAAGGCCTCTCCTCCGTGGACGTCAGGCAGTAGGTAGGCGCAGGTTTGACTGGACCCGATGTGGCAGTCAGTATGGATTGGGTGATTTGAGTTGAGAGATAGTAGTGGTACCAGTTTTCTTTCTGTTTCACCCTTGAGCATTTAGTAGAGGCATAGTAGCTGTAGAGTGTTACCAGTTTTCTTTCCAGCATTGCATCTTCTACTTTTTGCCTCTAGTAGACTTAGTGGGCAGACCGTCGGGCTTGTTGGCGGCACCCACTGAGAACTACTTGGGATGTAGTTCTCACACCCGTCGTGGTGTCTTCTTCCCCAGGGACCTCTACTTCTGTACCTGCTGCACAGGTTGCTGATCCAGCTGATCGAGGTAAGGGAGTCGCGAGTTAGATCCCTACCAGATGTCGCCCTGAGAGTAGCTGTACCCTCACCTTTTGAGAATTCTTTTTGAGTGATCTTGTAGGGAGGATCGAGTAGTACTCTTTTATTTTGAGAGACTTATGTATTTATGTGAGGACTTGGTCTGTACTTTTACCTAGAGTTGTATTTATTTCATTTCCGTTTTTACTTTCCAGCTCTGATATCTGTATAGTGTAGATGATCTTTTGCAGGATAGTCGCTACGTTCACACGGGGCTTCCCGTATGGGCGGCGGATCTGTTGGCGGGCCGGGTCGCAGTCTCGACCCGGGGCGTGACAGATTAGAGTGGTATCAGAGCCTAGGATGTAGGTCAGTGAGGACTTAGAAACCCTAGGCTTGTGGTTGGACCCTAGGATGACTTACGTGAGAGTCGTAACTCTGTTGCGAGAGTCTTGATTGGGTTTTAAACTCTCCCAGTGCATGGGGTGAGAGATTGACATATCTTCCTTCGGTGGCGACTATGTTGGCTGCAGACAACATAGTGCTATTGGGAAGGGGGATATGCCTGTGGACTTTCGCGAGATTGGGTCGAGTTTTGTTTGGAGGTTTTGACTGTTCTTCTCTTTCTCCTCAGGGGTGTGATGCCTCCGCGACGCGGGATGTCTACGCGTTCGCAGCCTTCTTCCTCGGTGCCCGAGCAGGAGGACTCAGGACCGGGACATCAGGATGAGGTACAGGAGCTCCGTGCCCAGATGGCACAGATGTCTGAGGTCATACAGCGTCAGGAGGAGACCTCTCAGCGTCAGGAGGAGACCTTGCGACGTCAGGAGGAGGCTTCTCATCGTCAGGAGGAGACCTCTCAGCGTCAGGAGGAGACCTTGCGACGTCAGGAGGAGGCTTCTCATCGTCAGGAGGAGACCTCTCAGCGTCAGGAGGAGACCTTGCGACGTCCGGAGGAGGCTTCTCATCGTCAGGAGGAGGCTTCTCGCCGTCAGGAGGAGGCCTTGGGCCGGATGATGGCTTTGTTAGAGCAGAGGTCGCAGCCTGTGGTAGCACCCCGTGATAGTCTGCCTGTACCTTCTCCCCCAGCTGCGGCAGCCCCTGTTGTTCCTCCAGCACCGGCAGTTCCTGTTGAGCCGGTTCCCTGCAGACCACCGTCTGGGTCGACGGGACCTCTGACTTCAGCTGAGCAGCGGGTGGTGGTGGATTTGTTGATGAGGTTTCGCCAGTTTGATCCACCCCGATTTTCTGGTATGGGAGCTGAGCCGTGGGAGGCCGAGACTTGGATCACGGCCATGGAGCGTCATTTTGAGAGTTTGTTCATCGAGGATCGCTTCCGAGTTCTCTTGGCTACACATTTCTTGGAGAGCAACGCCGAGGCGTGGTGGCGGCGTGTGCGACCGGCTGGGCCGCCGGGGACGCAGCTTCTTACTTGGACGGAATTCCGCAGCCTTCTTCTGGGAGCCTTTTTCCCAGAGAGTGTCCGTCAGAGACTGGAGGAGCAGTTGAGGAGTCTCCGTCAGGGAGATCGGCCCGTGCATGTGTACATAGCTGAATTCAACCAGCTATTGGCTAGTATGCCTCACGTGGCCAGGGATGAGGCTCACCAGATCTATATGTTCGAGCGAGGATTGCGTCGGGATATTTATCAGCATGTTCGCTCCAGCAGATCGCAGACTTTAGAGGCCTCGATGGAGCAGGCATTATATGTGGAGTCAGGAGAGACAGTGATAGCAGAGGTGGCGCCAGCCCCGGTAGTGACCCCAGGGGCGAAGCGCCCGGCACCGTTTGAGGAGGGGCAGTCGAGTCGACAGGGACCCCCGAGACCTCCATGACCTCCTTCTCAGGGTCGTGGGTATCAGGGGCACCAGAGACCAGGAGCACCCCGCCCGGGACAGCAGCAGCGTCGACCATCTCGACAGCAGCAGTCTCAGCAGCAGCAGCAGCAGCCACGGCGACAGCCACGGCCAGACCGATGCATTATTTGTGGAGGGCCGCACTTATTGACTCAGTGTTCCCAGAGTCAGGGCCGTTGCTTCCGATGTGGACAGACCGGTCACTATCAAAGATCGTGCCCCAGAGCAGGTCCTCCAGCTTCTTCCTCCGCTTCGGCACCTACTGTTCCGTATCAGTCAGCAGGGTCTTCTGTGGCCTATGGTAGGCCTGATCATGCTTCGTCTTCCTCTCGACAGCCAGATCGACGACCACCAGCACCGAGCGGGCGAGTTTATGCAGCACAGGTAGAGGATGCTACAGCTGCTGATCATGTCGTCGCAGGTATCATTTTGATTTCTGCAGTTCATACTCGAGCTCTTTTTGATACTGGCGCATCACATTCATTCATTAGTAGAGCATTTGCATCCCTACATGGTATAGAGGTAGTATCATTATCGCATGCATTAGAGGTTCAGATTCCAGATCATGCTTTACATGTCGAGGAGTATTGTAGGGATTGCCCTGTACAGTTGGGACCCTGGATTCTGCCGGCAGACTTGCTTGTCTTGCGGCAGCTCCGGAATTTCGACGTTGTACTTGGTATGGATTGGTTATCTCGGTACTGCGCCACTATAGACTGCAGAGAGAGGACTGTGACTCTTCGTGAGCCTAGGCAGGAGGAGTTTGTTTTTAGAGGCTGTCAGAGTACCTTGTTTGCGATGACTATCTCGTCGTCGAGAGCTCGGCAGATGATGAGTAGAGGCTGCATCGCTTTTCTGGCGACGGTTGTGGAGGTGCCTACGGCGGCACTGGGACTCGAGGATACCCCTATTGTCCGCGAGTTCCCAGATGTGTTTCCTTCTGAGCTGACGACTCTGCCGCCGGAGAGGGAGATTGAGTTTGTGATTGATGTGGTTTCAGGGACCGCACCAATCTCAAAGGCACCTTATAGGATGGCCCCAGCTGAACTGAGGGAATTAAAGGCTCAGTTGCAGGATTTGATGGATGTGGGCTTTGTGAGACCTAGTGTATCTCCGTGGGGAGCGCCGGTTTTATTCGTGAAGAAGAAGGATGGATCACTTCGCTTGTGCGTGGACTACAGGGAGCTAAATAAAGTGACCATCCGGAACAAGTACCCACTACCACGGATTGATGATCTGTTTGATCAGTTGCAGGGTGCATCTGTGTTCTCAAAGATTGACCTCCAGTCCGGTTACCACCAGTTGAGGGTGAGGGCCGGGGACATCCCCAAGACGGCTTTTAGAACCCGGTATGGGCATTATGAGTTTACAGTTATGCCTTTTGGTTTAACTAATGCCCCTGCTGCATTTATGGATTTGATGAACCGGGTATTTCAGCCGTACTTGGATCGGTTTGTCGTTGTGTTCATTGACGACATTCTGATTTACTCCCGAAGCGACTTAGAGCATGAGGAGCACTTGAGGATTGTGCTACAGCTTCTGCGGGAGAAGAAGTTGTATGCCAAGCTTAAAAAGTGTGAATTTTGGCTTTGGGAGGTTGCTTTCCTAGGCCACGTTATATCAGCCGCAGGAGTGGCAGTGGACCCGACGAAGATTGATGCAGTTCGGGATTGGCCTAGACCGACGACGGTTACTGAGGTCCGTAGCTTTCTTGGATTAGCAGGTTATTACCGTCGATTTGTAGAGGGCTTTGCGAAGCTCTCTACTCCCCTGACCAGCTTGACTAGAAAGGGGGTGAAGTTTGTTTGGTCGGAGCGGTGCCAGGAGAGTTTTGAGGAGCTGAAGAGGAGACTGATTACGACACCCGTTCTAGCACTTCCAGTGATGGGCGACGGATTTGTGATCTTTAGTGACGCCTCACACAGCGGCTTGGGTTGTGTCCTGATGCAGCATGGTAGGGTAATTGCTTATGCTTCACGGCAATTAAAGGATTATGAGAAGAATTACCCTACTCATGATTTGGAGCTTGCAGCTGTGGTGTTCGCCCTGAAATTATGGCGGCATTATCTCTACGGGGAGCACTGTGAGATTTATACAGACCACAAGAGCTTGAAGTATTTGTTTACTCAAAAGGAGCTGAACTTGCGGCAACGCCGGTGGTTGGAGCTTTTAAAGGATTATGATGTGAGCATCCTTTATCATCCCGGCAAGGCCAATGTGGTAGCAGACGCTTTGAGTAGGAGATCAGCACAAAGCTTGAGCGTGTTGATCACCCAGCAAGCACCACTTGTGGAGCAGTTGAGGCGTCTACAGATTGAGGTAGTGTCCCCTGGGGTCTCTGCTAGACTCATGTCCCTGGTCTTGCAGCCCACTCTGTTGGACAGGATTAGAGAGACACAGAGTGAGGACCCCTACTTGACGAGGATTAGATCACAGATGCAGGCAGATCAGATAGGGGATTTTTCAGTGGATAGCTCGGGAGTACTGCGGTACAGGGACCGAGTGTGTGTGCCTACAGACCCGGAGATCAGGGACCAGATTTTGAGAGAGGCCCACTATACACCTTATACCGTCCACCCTGGGGGTACTAAGATGTATAGAGACCTCAAGGCACACTTTTGGTGGTCTGGAATGAAGCGGGATATTGGAAGATTTGTGGCTCAATGTTTAACTTGTCAGCAAGTGAAAGCAGAGCATCGAGTTCCTGCTGGCAAGTTGCAAAGTCTTCCAATTCCCGAGTGGAAGTGGGACCACATCACCATGGACTTTGTAGTTGGACTACCGAGGGCACAGAGTGGAGCCGATGCGATTTGGGTTATCGTGGATAGACTCACCAAGTCTGCTCACTTTTTGCCTGTTCAGACGACCTGGTCGTTGGAGCGTTTTGCACTGTTATATTTGGATGAGGTGGTGAGGTTGCACGGTATACCCGCCTCGATTGTATCAGATAGGGACCCGAGGTTTGTGTCATATTTTTGGACGAGTTTACAGTCAGCTTTGGGGACCCAGCTCCGTTTTAGCACGGCATTTCACCCACAGACCGATGGTCAGTCTGAGCGCACCATACAGACCCTGGAGGATATGCTTAGAGCGTGCGTTATGGATTTTGGAGGAGGGTGGTACCGGCACTTAGCATTGGTTGAGTTTGCGTACAACAACAGCTATCAAGCGAGCATCCAGATGGCTCCGTTTGAGGCGTTGTATGGACGCAAGTGTCGGTCGCCCTTATATTGGAGTGACGTGGGTGAGAGGAGGACTTTGGGACCGGATTTATTGTTGGAGGCTGAGGAGAAGGTCAGATTAGTGCGCCGACATCTTGAGACAGCCCAGAGTCGTCAGAGGAGCTACACTGATACTCGGCGGCGAGACCTTGAGTTCCAGATTGGGGATCATGTCTTTTTGAAGGTCTCGCCTTCGAAAGGGGTCAAGAGATTTGGAGTCCGGGGAAAGCTCAGTCCCCGCTTTATTGGACCCTTCGAGGTACTGGAGAGGATTGGCCCTGTGGCCTATAGAGTTGCACTTCCACCGCGCCTGGCCGGAGTTCATGATGTTTTTCATGTCTCAGCTCTGAGGAGATACGACTTCGACCCTTCGCATGTTATCGACTTCACTTCTCTGGAGATTGGCGAGGATCTTGGTTATGAGGAGCGCCCGTTGCGAATTCTGGCTCGTGAGGTGAGAGAATTGCGCAACCGGGCCATTCCGTTTGTGAAGATCCAGTGGAGCAATCATGGGGAGCGAGAGGCTACTTGGGAGCTGGAGACGGTGATGCGGGATACTTACCCTTCTCTGTTCGAGACTTTGGATTGAGGTACGCTTGTTGTGTTCCTTTCGTTTCGAGGACGAAACTCCCTGTTAGTGGGGGAGGATGTGGTGACCGTAAACCCCATGCAGCTTTCCTGGTGAATCCACAGCTTAGAACACCTGTTATTGGTGTATCGGGCCCTTAGTGCATCAAGGAGATGCCACAGATGGACCCTGTAAGGTATCTTTTACTGTATTGGCCTTCGGCTGTGTTTGCCAAAATTTTTAGAAGGATTTTGGCCAAACAAGGGTTGGAATTGGATTCAGCACGGAAAAACACTTGAAAACGACTATTTGCTTGTTAAATTTGGAGTCCGGATGACCAAAAACGGGCTACCGGAAGTTTTCGGGGTAAAACGGTGCATGGGGGGGTGGCCGTGGACCGGCGGGAGCCACGTGGCGGCCCGTCATTGGCCGGCTCACGCCGCTCGGTCCACGGGGAAGGCGCGCGGGTGCATGGACCGCGGGGCGGGCCACGTGGCGCGTCTGGACTGGCGGGTGTGCGCAGCGCGGCTCAGGGAATTTTGGGCGCTGCATGGTGGACCGGGTGTGCGACGCGTGGCGGCACTGCATTGGCGGGCTCACGTGGTCGCGGTCCACGACGCCAGCGACGGTGCACGGGGCAGCGCTCGGCCGACACGTGGCGCCTCGCACTCGAGTGCGCCACGCGTCGCGCCGTCCGCGCTCTGCCCCACCTACCACCCCGCCCGCGGAGGGGGCGACGTGGCGCACTGTGAGGGCCTCCGCACGGCTGTCCCCTGTTTTGGGGTGACGTGTCGTCACCAGGGACTTCCGGGCGGGTCGGATGGGGGCTCGTCCGACCGCCTGGCGGATTCGAGCGCCCGGAAAATGGGCCCGAATCCGCCAAAGGCCCACTAAAGGGATTTGGCTATAAATAGAGCCTTTGGGGGGCCCATTTGACCCTTTTTTGAGCCCAGTTTCACAGAGAGTTCTACAGAGGAAATATTTCTCTCATCTAGCAGCATCCCTTGGAGGACTTTGGAGTTTTTTGGAGATCATCTTTTCGACTTGATCTGCGACGCGGCGCACAGTGACGCTTGTTCTTCGTCGACCCGTTTCGTCACGTTTTAGTGCTCAGACTTCTCCGACTCACTCCGATCTCCGTTTTTAGCGATTTTCACGCCGTCGGACTCACGACTGGTAGGACTCCAACTTTGGTGTTCAGAGTTTTCCCTAGTTCCTTTCGGATTTTAAAGGTTTTTGAGCTTTCTTTTGCTCCTTTTTCTTCGCGGATTTTTGGACAGCACCGCAGAGTTTCGGCCATAACTTTGCGTACCGACATCGGATCGAGGTGATTCAAAAGGCAAAGTTCATCTACTTCTCGCGAGGAATCTCCTGGAATTTTCTCAGAATTTTCTGAGTTTTCTTCGAAGGTGAGAATCTTTATTCTTTCCGAGCTCTCATCGTTGGAAATTGGTACAGTTATGAATGAGGTGTTTCTCTTGCCAGATTTATATCTCAGCATAGGAAACTCGGAATTGGACGTGCAGGTATGTGTTTCGAAGCTATCAACGCATAGATCGCAGGGATATTTTATTTGGATTTTTCCGAGGACTTTCAGCAGGAGCAGCGTGGACAGTGCTGGACCCGTTGGACTCTGTGTAGCTGTTTTTCTGGTATTTTCAGCTGTAGGACTTTTGATAGCTCGACTGGTCAGGTGGGTGGCCTCGCTTTCAAGACTTGCGATCTGTACACTAATTCTAGCTGTTTAGGGATGTGCATGTATTATTCTTACCTCCAATATAGCATGTTAGAGAGCATGAGTTGGGATTTCTTATTTATTCAGTTTATCATGTGTTCTTATTATTTCACCCACATCCTTATTTATCGCTATCTTCGGATTTGACCTAGCACCACTGTCATATGCAGCATGTTCAACCAGACTAGTAGAAAACTCCAACTTGGGCTAGGTTACTTTATTGCTTTAGACACTTTCACTATCATCACTATGTCATCTGGACTTAGTTTCTTCCTCGCCCGGATACGGGGCCGAGGGGTCGGGTTATTAGTGGGGTGCATGTACACTCGTGTCGGGGGACCGAGTGGAGTCGGATAGTGAGTTATTGTTCAGAGTGTCTTTTGTTTACTGTCTGAGGGACAGGGGGGTCTCGGCTGTGTTGTGTTCCAGCCAGTGAGTGAGACAGGGTTCTTTTGATTACAGTCGATCTTGTTGATCGTGGATTTGGATTATAGCCTGCATGGGCCACATTGAGCTCGACATAGATGCGCAGATACTTTACTCGGTGGGGTCAAGCCCCTCGAGTGCCACTCCGGAGCTAGGCGGGTTACTTGCTTTTGCGGCTTGTCGATGCAGTCCCTCTGGCTGGGTCCTCTTTGGCAGCCATGGACGCCCTACGTAAGGCCTCTCCTCCGTGGACGTCAGGCAGTAGGTAGGCGCAGGTTTGACTGGACCCGATGTGGCAGTCAGTATGGATTGGGTGATTTGAGTTGAGAGATAGTAGTGGTACTAGTTTTCTTTCTGTTTCACCCTTGAGCATTTAGTAGAGGCATAGTAGCTGTAGAGTGTTACCAGTTTTCTTTCCAGCATTGCATCTTCTACTTTTTGCCTCTAGTAGACTTAGTGGGCAGACCGTCGGGCTTGTTGGCGGCACCCACTGAGAACTACTTGGGATGTAGTTCTCACACCCGTCGTGGTGTCTTCTTCCCCAGGGACCTCTACTTCTGTACCTGCTGCACAGGTTGCTGATCCAGCTGATCGAGGTAAGGGAGTCGCGTGTTAGATCCCTACCAGATGTCGCCCTGAGAGTAGCTGTACCCTCACCTTTTGAGAGTTCTTTTTGAGTGATCTTGTAGGGAGGATCGAGTTGTACTCTTTTATTTTGAGAGACTTATGTATTTATGTGAGGACTTGGTCTGTACTTTTACCTAGAGTTGTATTTATTTCATTTCCGTTTTTACTTTCCAGCTCTGATATCTGTATAGTGTAGATGATCTTTTGCAGGATAGTCGCTACGTTCACACGGGGCTTCCCGTATGGGCGGCGGATCTGTTGGCGGGCCGGGTCGCAGTCTCGACCCGGGGCGTGACAATAGAGATATCAGAGCTGAAAGTAAACTGCTAGAAATAGAAACTATAAACAACATAAGTCCTCACCAAAAGTACATAAATCTCTCGAGCAGTAAAATAAATACAACTCTATACCTCACTACAAGGTTCGCTCAACAAAAACTCTCAAAAGTAAGGGGGTACGTCTACTCTCTGGACGACGACTGGTAGGGGTCTATCTCGTGACTCCCTTACCTCGGTCAGAAGAAGCAGCAACAGGTGCGGCAGGAACTGGAGCAGAAGAAGAAGTCCCTGGGGAAAAACACCACGACGGGTGTGAGAACTACGTCCCAAGTAGTTCTCAGTGGGTGCCGCCAACAAGCCCGACGGTCTGCCCACTAAGTCTACTAGAGGCATAAAGTAACAATATAAAACTGAAATGAAAGGGCTGGAAAAGTAACTCTACAGCTACTATGCCTCTATCTAGATGCTCAAGAAAAGGAACAGATGAAACATGATGCATCTACTAACACACACAGTAAACTCACCAAATCCAAACTGACTGCCTCAAAGGGTCCAGTCAAACCTGCGCCCACCTACTGCCGCACATCCTCAACAGGACGGGTCTACCGTAGGGTGTCCGTGACTGCCACTAACTGGCCCCGTCAGAGGGACGGCGTCGACAAGTCGCGATAGCAAGTAACAGGCCTAACTTCGGAGTGGCTCTCGAGGGGAGCGACCCCACCGAGGAAAGTATCCGCGTATCTCTGTCGAGCTCAAATATGGCTCATGCAGGCTATAGTCCAAACCACGATCAACAAGATCGACCAACAACACCAACTCTCAACCACAGGCTGGAAAACCACACAGCTGGGGCCACCGTCCACCAGACGGCTCCCACAACAGAACACTAAACTCACAGGAAAGACCGACACCATAAGGGTTCGGAAACCCGATAGACCAGTGCTAAGAACCCTATCAAACAAGAACAGACTCTAGGCTCCACCTATCGAAGTTCCCGATCCCCTTATAGTTCGGGAAAGCAAAACCTCGGTGCGACACGCAGAAAGCACCAACAGGGCCCGAAAGTCCCGGGAGACCTACACCTACAACCCTATCAAACAAGAACAGGTCCCAGGCTCGGCCCCCGTGGCTTTCATCCCGACAAAGGAACGGCCCCTAGAACCCAGATCACTCGAATCCATTCGAGTGGGGAGATTTACAAGAAAAAGGTGACATTTGTTATTGAAAATCATTTGATCTAGAAGAAATCCATATTTAATGATTTTAGTTCTCTTTGGAAAAACAGTTAGAAAAATAAGTGTTTTACCCAAGCCCCGAAGGGCTGATGCCTTCGTCCAATCAAACAAGAACAGACTCCAGCGGCCCTTCGATGCTTGGAAGAAAACATTGATAAACTAAAAATCATGTGTATGTCAAAAAGGGTCCTGGGTTCTAGGTCCGGCGATCACTAGAAAACTACCGCCACTAACACAGTGGCGACAACCCGAACAGGGGAAAACCAGATCTCCTGGGTCCACCGTTTACCCCAAACGGTTCCCGGTACAGACAAGCGAACCACTGCATCTACCAGACTCCACTCTGCTCCCAAGCACGAGTGCAAATGCATCCCACACTAAAAGAAGTCCCGACCGCTCGGCCCACTACCCGGGCGAGGATAACACTAAGTCCAGGAATGAAACATAAAGTGTGGATGTCTAAACATAAATAACCCTAGCCCAAGTGAGGGTTTTCTACTGGTCTGGTTACACATGCAACATATGACGGGGGTGCTAGGTCAGGTTCCAACATAACAAATATTTAACATGATGGTAGGAAGCAAGAGATCATAAGATCGACAGATAAAACAAGGAACACAATTCCTACACTCTAGCATGCTACCCAAATCCACTCACTATCATGCATGATTCTATATCAATAGAATTAGAGCACAGACCATAGATCTTGAAAGCAAGCCACCCACCTGAAAACGCTGATCTGCCCAAGTTCTACAGCTGATAAAACCAAAAAACAGCAACTCACTGTCCAGTATGCCCCGTACAGTCCACAATCCCACCTGGGTACAACATAGGGCTACAGTTATACTCAACAACCCAAAATCTGCCCAAAATCACAAGGCTGAATTTCAGCTGTAAAGAAGCCAATAATTCACCTGCTGAAAGTGCTCAGTAAATTCCAGATAAAATACCCCAACGTTCTACGCGTCGATAGCTTCGAAACAAGTACCTGCACGCCCAAAACGGAGCACCGTAGGCCAAGCTATAAATTCCACAATATCGGTGCGCAGTAACTCACAATCAAATAACTGTAATCTCTTATACAGATAAAATGGAAATTGTATACCTTCGGGGAGGTCTCCAAAAATTCCCAGAAAAATATATGATGATCCTTGCGTCGCGTAGATGAAAAAAGTCTATAAGCACGTTCTGATCCGAGATCTGTGCGCGAAGATATCCTCAAAAGAAGCTGCTGTCCTCACCACAAACTCACAGCAAGAAGGGTCCCAATGAGCGCGAGAAAACACCTCGAAAAACGTGAAATCAGAAAATGTGCGTGAAACCCAAAATCGTAGCCTCACCTGTTACGAATCCAGCGGCAAAGAAATCGCTCAAAAAGATGGTCGGAGTAGGTCGGGGGAGCTCGTACACCGAAGAGCGACGGAAGAAACACCGAAGAAGGAGCGTTGCGCCGCGCCAAGAAAATGAGAATCTCGAAAAGCGTGCCCCCAAAAATCCCCAAACTCTGCAGATGGAAGCTCCACAGTGTGAGGATCAACTTTGGTGAGGGACTCTCCTTGGTTTGAAGCTCAGAGATGCCAAAAAGACGAAGAAGAAGAGAGCTCGGCCTATTTATAGGCTCAAAAAAAAACAAATGAGAAAATACCCGCTGTGTCCCGAATTCGGGCGCATGGCAACTTTCGGGCGGCTACAGTGTTGGGCCGGCCCAACACTGTGCGCGCCCGAAACGGCCCGGGGCCGCCACGTAGCCCGACCAACAGGCGACAGCGGCCCGAGCCGCTCCGCTGCGGCCACGTCGCACGCCCCGGCGCCCGACACGCGTCCCCCACAGCGAACAGCTGTGCGGGGCGCATGAGTCGCCAACGCGTGGCACCTCCCCGGTCAAACCGGGTAGGTGGCGCCCGCCAGTGGCAGGGCGACACGCGTCCCTGCCACTGTCGCGGTCACACGTGCGGGCAGGCGGCGCCTGCCGCGCACGCGCCCCGAGGCGGGGTCCCGCGCCCCCGTGCGCCGCACCCGGTGAGCCGACCAATGACACGTTGACACGTGTCCCATGCACCCGGTCCACGCACCCAAATCTGGTTCCGTGGACCGCGCCGCGTGCACCGACCAACCGGGGGATGCCACGTGTCCCCCCGCCCCGGTCCATGCACCGCCGCGCAAAATCCGTAGACCGCGCCTCACGAGCCCGCCAATCAGGCGGCGCCACGTGTCCATGCGCCGGGTCCGTGCACCCAGCCGCTCTCCTCTGTGGACCGAGCGCTGTGGACCGGCCCAATCACAAGCCGCCACGTGGCAGCCGGCGGTCCACGGCCCCTCCCATGCACCGAAATTCAGCGAAAACTTTCGGGGGTCCGTTTTTGGGCATCCGGACTCCAAAACAAACAAGCAAATAGCCGTTTTCAAGCGTTTTTCCGCGCTGAATCCAAATCCATCCTCTGTTTGGCCCAAATCAATTTCGAAAATTCGGCAATTGCAGCCGAAGGCCAATCCAGCTGTGGATATCACACAGGGTCCATCTGTGGCATCCCTTTGATGCACTATGGACCAGATACACCAACACTAGGTGTTCAACACCACGGTTCATGGGAGAAGCTACACGGGGATCAGGGTCACCACACCCCTGCCCTCGGACCCTTTAGCAATGTTGGAGATCTTCGTGTTGCGCATCTTCTGGCAGAGGCCCGGAATTTTTGGAAGCCGCGGCGTCGACGACTTCGGCATCGGAGAATAGAGTGACGATCTTTCATCGGAGGCCCGTTATCGTCGCAGTTCGATCTGAGAGGTCCACAGAGCTACTCCTTTAGTATTTTTGGACGATTTTTACGGCGTTGGAATCACGAGAGGTACATCTTCGACTTTCATGTTGATCATCTTGCTGGATTCAGAGTTTGTGGCATGGTTTTCGAGACACTTCTAAGCCGCTGTTTGCTGGTGGAGTTTTTTGGACAGCAGCCCCTTGCCGGAATTTTATCTCCGTACTCGAGCATCGGATCGAGACGAGCCTATACACTTTTTGCATCTCCTCGTTGCGAGGGTTATCATCGTATTTTTCCGGGATTTTTCTGAGGCTTGCTCGAAGGTATACTGTTTCCCCTTTTACTGTGCTGATTCTTACAGTTGTGAGATTGTGAAGTTTTGCGCACCCTGTGTTGTGGAATTTGTAACTCGGCCTATGGGGCTCAGAATTGGACGTGCAGATACCCGTTTCGAAGGTCTCGACGCGAGGATCGCCGTGGTATTTTTTATTGGAATTTTTGGAGCATTGTTTTTAGGTGAAAAAGTGGCATCTTTGGGACTGATTTTCAGATTGTGTGTATTTGGGTAAATTATGGAATTAAGTGTAACTGTTAGCTTTGTATTGTACCCAGGAGGGTTTGCGGGTATTGCTGGACCCATTGGATTTGGACATATCAATTTCCTGGTATTTTTTAGCTGTGGAACCTTGGACAGCTAGCGTTTTAGGTGGGTGGCCCTGTCTCCATGATTGATGGAATGTGCATTAAATCTGCTATAGTAGGACCATGCATGATAGTGATATTCCTGTGTAGCATTCTAGAATGTGACAGCTGTTGATTCTAGAGTTATTTGATGATCATGCGATCTCTTGTTTCCTACTATCTGTAAAATTATTGTTGTCTTGGAACTTGACCTAGCACCCACGTCATATGCAGCATGCTCACTCGTGCTTGGGAGCAGAGTGGAGTCTGGTAGAAGTAGTTGATTGATCATCTGTGGCGGGAGCCGTTTGGGTAAACGGCGGTCCCGAGATGTTTTGGTTCCTTGTTTTATTGTCGCCACTGTATCAGTGGCAGCTATATACCAGTGATAGCAGGACCTTGAACCCAGAACTGTTTTTGGACACACATATGATTTTAGTCAACCAATGTTTTCTTCCGAGCATCGTAGAGTCGCCGAGTCTGTTCTTGTTTGATCGGACAAAGGCATTAACTCTACGAGGCTTGGATATAAAACTTGTTTTCAATTGTTTTCCTAAAAAGAACTAAAAATCATTAAATATGAATTTCTTTCAGATCAAAGGGCTTTCAATAAGAAATATCACCTTTTTCTGATAAATTTAACCACCCGAGATGATTCGACTGGTCTGGGTTTCAAGGTCTGCCCTTTTTCCTTTGGGACGAGAACAACGAGAGGCTATGCTTAGAACCTGTTCTTGTTTGATTAGGGTTGTAGGTTCTAGTCTTTCGGGGTTCCCGGACCCTTCTCTGCGTTTGTTGTGGAGTTTATCCTGTCTGTGAGTCTGCAGGTTGGGTTGATGTTCTGTTGTTGGAAACCGTCGGAGTTGACGGTGGTCCCGGGTCGTTGAATGTTGTCCGACCAGATTTGTTAGCCCTGAGTTGTGGGCCGATCCTGGCTGTAGAGCATCTCCAGCCAGTGGGTTTTGTGCTGTGAGCTGTCATAGTGACAGTGAGTCTCAGCTGTGTCGATTCCAGTCAGTGAGTGAGACAGTGATTTGTTGAGTCGGGTGGGATAGCACCAGATTATCGACTCGGGTTATTGTTTTGGCAACCGCGAACTGTGGGCGGTTGGACCGATTAGTGTTATGCATCAGTTGGGGCTAGGTTTTGCATTGTGGATTGAGTGAGTCTCCACTTTGAGCATAGTGTCGACTTTTGCTTGATTGACTGAGATACATGACAGAGCTGTTGGACATGGGTTACTTTTTGACTCGAGTGGGTCGCTCCCCTCGAGTGCCACTCCGGAGTAGGCGAGACCGGGTTGTTGTAACCGGCGTCGAGATTGAGCTTTAGACCGGGTTGTTGTAACCGGCGTTGAGATTGAGCTTTAGACCGGGTTGTTGTAACCGGCGTTGAGATTGAGCTTTAGACCGGGTTGTTGTAACCAGCGTGAGATTGAGTTCTTCTATCGTGACTTGTCGACACCGTCCCTTTGGCTGGCCCAGATGTGGCAGTCATGGACACCCTACGGTAGACCGTCCTGTTGAGGATGTGCAGCAGTAGGTGGGCGCAGGTTTGACTGGACCCTATGTGGCAGTCATTATAGTTTGGGTTACTATACCTGAGAGTTAATAGATGCATCATGTTTTCCTTCTGTTTCACTTGTTGAGCATCTAGATAGAGGCATAGTAGCTGTAGAGATATTCTTTTCCAGCTCTTCTTTCAGTATTTCATTTATTACCTTATGCATCTAGTAGACTTAGTGGGCAGACCGTTGGGCTTGTTGACGGCACCCACTGAGGACTACTGTGGGATGTAGTTCTCACACCCGTCGTGGTGTCTTTTTCCCCAGGGACTTCTACTCCTGTTCCTGCTGCTCCAGTTGTTGCTTCTTCAGACCGAGGTAAGGGAGTCGCGAGCTAGATCCCTACCAGTCGTCCTTCAGAGAGTAGATGTACCCTTTTTATATTTTGGGAGTCTTCGTCAGTTGAGAGACCTTGTAGTGAGGTATAGAGTTGTACTTTTCTTTTTGAGTTGAGAGATTTATGTACTTTTGGTGAGGACTTTGAGTTGTATATTTTATTTCTAGCAGTTTATTTTCAGCTCTGATATCTGTTTAGTATAGTATCTTCCTTTTGCAGGTTTGATGCTTCGTCTATACGGGGTTCACCATATGGGCGGCGGATCTGTTGGCGAGCCCGGGTCGCAGTTTCGACCCCGGGGCGTGACAAACATAGTTGTGATAGTATAATTAATTCTTCTAACACTGTTAGTGTCACGCCCCGGCATCAAAACTGCGACCCGGGCTTGCCAACAGATCCGCCGCCATACGGGAAGCCCCGTATAGATGAAGCGACTAACCTGCAAAAGAAAGATACTACACTATACAGATATCAGAGATGAAAAGTAAACTGCTAGAAATAAAATATATATAACCCAAGTCCTCCCAAATACAAAAGTCTCTCAGCTGAAAAAGGAAAAGTACAAGTCTGAACCTCACTACAAAGGTCTCTAAAAATAAAACTCTCAAAAATAAAAAGGGGGTACATCTACTCTCTCTCTGGCAGACGACTGGTAGGGATCTATCTCGTGACTCCCTCACCTTGATCAGCAAAATCAACAACTGGAGCAGCAGGAACCGGAGTAGAGGTCCCTGGGGAAAAAAACACTGCGATGGGTGTGAGAACTACATCCCACAGTAGTTCTCAGTGGGTGCCGTCAACAAGCCCGACGGTCTGCCCACTAAGTCTACTAGAGGCAAGAAGTAACAAATGTAATACTGAAAGGAAAGAGCTGGAAAATAACTCTACAGCTACTATGCCCTATCTAAAAGCTCAAGTAGTGGAGCAGATGGAAACATGATGCATCTACTAACTCTCAAATATAATCACCCAATCTACACTGACTGCCGCATAGTGTCCAGTCAAACCTGCACCCACCTACTGCCGCACATCCACAAGAGAACGGGTCTACCGTAGGGTGTCAGTGACTGCCAAAACTGGCCCAGCCAGAGGGACTGCGTCGACAAGTCGCGATAGCAAAGTAACAGGACCAACTCCGGAGTGGCACTCGAGGGGCGCGACCCCACCGAGGAAAGTATCAGCGCATCTCTGTCGAGCTCAATGTGGCTCATGCAGGCTATAGTCCAAATCCACGATCAACAAGATCGACAATAACCAACATCACATCTCTAACTCACTAGCTGGAAATATCCAACAGCTAGGACTGCCGTCAACCCAACGGCTCCCCGAAATAGAACACCAAACTCACAGGTAACACAGGAAGGACCGACACCATAAGGGTTCGAAAATTCCGATAGGTTGGTGACTAGAACCCCAATCAAACAAGAACAGAATCCAGGCTCCGCCTATCAAAGTTTCCGACCCCCTTACAGTTCGGGAACACAACTCCCTCGGTAAAACATGCGGAGGAAACCAACCAGGGCCCGAAAGTTCCAAAGGACCAACACCTACAACCCTATCAAACAAGAACAGGTTCCAGGCACGGTCCCCGTAGCTTTCGTCCCGAAACAGAAACAGAAAAGGCCCCTAGAAAGAATAACGGCTCGACATGCAACTCACTAGCCGGGTATACTCCACAACCGGCAATAATGAAGGGTCTGAGAACCCTGAAAGACTAGAACCTACAACCCAAATCAAACAAGAACAGGCTCTAGGCATAGCCCCTCGTTGTTCTCAACCCAGAGAAAAGGCAGCCCTTAGAACCCAGACCACTCGAACCATCTCGAGTGGGTAAGTTTATAGGAAAAGGTGACATTTATTACTGAAAGCCATTTTGATCTGAGAGAAATCCATTTTTAATGATTTTTAGTTCTTTTAGGAAAAACAGTTAGAAAAATAAGTTTTTATACCCAAACCCCGAAGGGCTAATGCCTTTGTCCAATCAAACAAGAACAGACTCCAGCGGCCCTTCGATGCTTGGAAGAAAACCTTAGTTGACTAAAATCATGTGTATGTCAAAAAGGGTTCTGGGTTCAAGGTCCTTCTAACACTGGTATACTACTGCCACTAACACAGTGGCAACAAAAAAAACAACATCCCGGGACCACCGTTCACCCAAACGGCTCCCGACACAGATATACGACCAACTACATCTACCAGACTCCACTCCGCTCCCAAGCACGAGTGTAACATGCATCCCACACTAAAAGGAAAACAGACCACTCGGCCCACTACCCGGGCGAGGATAACACTATGTCCAGGAATAAGGTACAATGTGTGGATGTCTAAACATAAATAACCCTAGCCCAAGTGAGGGTTTTCTACTGGTCTAGTTACACATGCAACATATGACGGGGGTGCTAGGTCAAGTTCCAGGACAACAATGATTTAATAGATTTTAGGTAGTAAATCACATGATCAATCCAACTACATCAGGAATATCAATTCTTACATTCTAGCATGCAACACAATAAACTCACAATCATGCATAGTCCTACTATAATAGAATTAATGTTCAGTCCATCAATCTTGGAGACAAGGCCACCCACCTGAAGGTGGTCGTAGTAGGTCGAGGGAGCTCGCGCACCGAAACGCGACGGAAGGAAACACTGACGAAGGAACGTCGCGACGCGCAAAAGAAATGGAAACCTCAAAAAGCGTGCCATGTAAAATCCCAGAAATCCTCAGGTGGATGCAGCACAGCGCGGGGAGCAACTTTGCTAAAGGGTCCGAGGTGAGAGGAGGCTCCGAAACGCGGAAAAGAGGAAGAAGAAGGCGGCTCGGGACCTTAAATAGGCCACAAAAACAATCCGGAAATGACCGGGGTGTCCCCGGTTTCGGGCGCCCGAAATATTTCGGGCGCCCGAAATATTTCGGGCGCCCGAAATATTTCGGGCGCCCGAAATATTTCGGGCGCCAACAGTGCCGCGGTCCACTGCCTCGCGGAGCGCCCGGATCTATCCGGTTCCGCCACGTCACCCGCCAAACAGCGGACAGCAAAAGCCTCCACCCGCCTGGCGCCGCGTGGCCTGCGCAGGAGCTGACGCATGGCGCGCCTGAGCGCGGGAAACCGCGGTCAACGCGCGCCTGCGCCACCGCCTGCGCCCCCTGCCAGGCATGCGCCCCGAGGCCGCCCCCGCCTGCACCGTGGTCCCAGTCCACTGCACCGACCAAACCAAGCCCGCCACGTGTCCACTGTGAACCAGTGAGAAGATGCCACGTGGCAAGACACTCCCGTGCACCGCGCGCCTGCCCGCGCCCACTCTGGCGCCTGCCCGCGCCCGCGCCACCGCGCTCCGCCGCTGCCCGCCGCCGCCGCCGCTGCCCGCCGGTCGCCGGAACAGTGCCATGTGCCTCGAAATCCGTGCGCGGCGTCCGTTCTCCGAAAAATACAAATAAATAGTCCATTTTCATCATTTTCGCGCGCTGAATCCAAATTCGATGTCCGTTTTGCCAAATTCCACCTCCAAAATTTGCCGAAAATTCCCGGAGAAGCAAACTTGATCCGTTTTTCGTGCCGGGTCCAAAACTGGGGTTTGATCTTGCGCGCAATCACCTCTAACATACACCATAGGTCTCCAGAAGTCCCCAATCACACTGCAAACTCTCTGCGGAGATCCGGGTCATCACATCCTCCCCCACTAAAAGAAAGTTTCGTCCTCGAAACTAAAACGCACCACAATCACAAACCCAACTCGACTAAACTACCCGAAGTACGCTAACACCACCAAACAAGAACGTAAAGGCCCACCATCAGGAACGTCATCAACTACAACTCTCAATTTAGAAAACAGCTGAAAATAACGAAAAGTTCAAAAATTTTGAAAGGCAGGTGCCCTCGCCCCAATCAAACAAGAACAGGTTCGGGCACTGTCTCCATTTCTGGAGTAGCCTTTCAAAGTATTCGTCCCGTTCGTAAGTTTCAGCCTGTAGGCGATAAAAAGGGAGAGAAGTATTGAAGCCGTTCCTGCTGTGGTGACAAAACTGTTAGTTGTATGCCCCAAAAGCCTATCAGGCTGACGCATTTTTTTATATGGGACATATTTGTACTTGATCTTTATTATTATTTGGGAATTTTATGCCATTCATGTTTAATGTGTCCATGAATCGTCCTTTGAATTAATGAGATGATAATGTATATTCTTAACAGTTAAGAATTTGAGATACATATTATTGGTGATTAAGTCATAAATACTCTCAATCGGAGGATCATCATGGGGACGATGATTGATCCGGTAAGATTGATGTATGTGCCGCTCTCTTTTAGGATGACGAGTCTCAAGTCATCAGTGTGTGGACACTGGAGCGAACGTGCAGGTGGTTGTTAGAGAACAAGGGCACTGAGCGTGACCAATTACGAATAGTTACTTGGATGTCTACTCATTCGTCGGTAACTGATTCGATGTTGCAGTGGTACAACTGATCCTTAGACCTGTGACACCACGGCCATTCAATATGAGGCTACTTGTGACACCCCCGGAATTTGGATTAGTCCTATATATAAATGATATAATAGGACTAAATCTCTAACCCGGCTATAGCATTTTGGATGGTAGCAAAATCCAAGAGGAACATGAGAGTTAAGCGTGCTAGAGCTAGAGTAGTTCTAGGATGGGTGACCCCCTGGGAAGTGGGGCGTCACAGTTGGTATCAGAGCCATTCACCAGCCGGAAATGTGAGATGAGTCTCGGCTGAGCTAGGGTTATATAGCGGGTAGAGCGAGGCTCCCCGGCTAATGACCGTTGTGGGTGGAGTGCAGCTCCCCACAAGGTCGGCTAAGGCTAGCGAGACGAGTCTCACATCGCCTGGTGCTTGTGAGTGTGCTTAAACCTGACGTGGACGTCAGGGCTTAAAGGGGGGAAGAATGTGACACCCCCGGAATTTGGATTAGTCCTATATATAAATGATATAATAGGACTAAATCTCTAACCCGGCTATAGCATTTTGGATGGTAGCAAAATCCAAGAGGAACATGAGAGTTAAGCGTGCTAGAGCTAGAGTAGTTCTAGGATGGGTGACCCCCTGGGAAGTGGGGCGTCACAGTTGGTATCAGAGCCATTCACCAGCCGGAAATGTGAGATGAGTCTCGGCTGAGCTAGGGTTATATAGCGGGTAGAGCGAGGCTCCCCGGCTAATGACCGTTGTGGGTGGAGTGCAGCTCCCCACAAGGTCGGCTAAGGCTAGCGAGACGAGTCTCACATCGCCTGGTGCTTGTGAGTGTGCTTAAACCTGACGTGGACGTCAGGGCTTAAAGGGGGGAAGAATGTGACACCCCCGGAATTTGGATTAGTCCTATATATAAATGATATAATAGGACTAAATCTCTAACCCGGCTATAGCATTTTGGATGGTAGCAAAATCCAAGAGGAACATGAGAGTTAAGCGTGCTAGAGCTAGAGTAGTTCTAGGATGGGTGACCCCCTGGGAAGTGGGGCGTCACAGTTGGTATCAGAGCCATTCACCAGCCGGAAATGTGAGATGAGTCTCGGCTGAGCTAGGGTTATATAGCGGGTAGAGCGAGGCTCCCCAGCTAATGACCGTTGTGGGTGGAGTGCAGCTCCCCACAAGGTCGGCTAAGGCTAGCGAGACGAGTCTCACATCGCCTGGTGCTTGTGAGTGTGCTTAAACCTGACGTGGACGTCAGGGCTTAAAGGGGGGAAGAATGTGACACCCCCGGAATTTGGATTAGTCCTATATATAAATGATATAATAGGACTAAATCTCTAACCCGGCTATAGCATTTTGGATGGTAGCAAAATCCAAGAGGAACATGAGAGTTAAGCGTGCTAGAGCTAGAGTAGTTCTAGGATGGGTGACCCCTTGGGAAGTGGGGCGTCACACCATCGGTTCGATTCTTCCAAAACTTCCGACGAAATTTCTTTAGGATCCGCGCCAATTGTTCTTCAAAATCGGCTAAAGAGATTTCATCGTCGGAACTTGATTCACTATCTTCTTCCTTTGTTGATTTGAATGCAATACCTGTAAGCTTAGAAGAAGACTTGGAAGAAACTTGATTAGTAGGAAAAGTCATTTCATAAGTTTGCAAAGCACCTACTAATTCTTCTACTCTCATCTCATCCGGATGACTAACGGTTTCAATGGCGGTAACCTTTGCCCTAAACCGTTCCGGAAGAGTCCGAAGTATCTTTCTTACAATTCTCGACTTCGGGATTTTTTCTCCTAAATTAGCACAAGTATTGATCACATCTTGAAGTCTAGTGTAATAATCTGTTAACAATTCATGCTCATCCATATGAATAGAGTCAAATTGATTTGTAAGCATCTGGAGCTTTTGAATTTTTACTAGATTAGTACCCTCATGTGTAATTTTGAGAATATCCCAAATTTCCTTTGCGGTTTCACACGCGGAAATTCGTGTGAACTCAGTCGAGGAAAGAGAATTAAATAAAGCGTTCATACCCTTCCCATTGTAAGAAGAACTTTCGAATTCCTCTTGGGACCATCTAGAGCGAGGTTTTGGAGTAGTAGAATTTCCTACTTCCTCAACAGGATGCACCCAACCGTATTCCACGGATTGCCATACCCGCTCATCAATTGCGATGAGAAAAGCTCTCATCCGCACTTTCCAATAAGCATAATTAGTCCCATCAAAAAGAGGAGGTATATAAATATTACCACTTCCACCCGACATGATAGATAAACCTAAAACCCGCTCTGATACCACTTGTTGGGTTATGGATCCCCAAAGATCTAAATAGGTACTATCAAACAACTAGAGGGGGGGGTGAATAGGTGTAATACTTATAAAACCAATCTCAGTGCAAAATAAAAACCAATGCGGAAATAAAAAACAGCACACCGAGATATACGTGGAAACTCCAATCCAGGAGAAAAACCACGGGACCAACACGCAATAAGAATCCACTAAGAATAGAAGAATAACAAGGTGATTACCGACTCCACGGACTCAAACCCCTCCTTCAACTTCTTCGGACCTTGCGCTCACCGATTGCACATCCACTGCACACGTTCGAATCCACGAATGCCACTCGAATCCACGAGCACACGTTTCGAATCCACGAAATGCCTTCAACACATCGAATCCACGATGCTACGTCGAATCCACGACGCAAACTTGATAAAAGTTTCGATGGTGATCCTTTGCTTAGATTATCATTGAAGAACCGTAGAAGGAATCTCTAAGCAAAGACTAGATCAATTCGACAAAAGATAGATCTTGGAAGAACCGTCGAATTGACCTAAAAGAGGCTATAAAGAAGAACGATAAAAACCTAGCCTCTAGGGTTGCTCTCAAGTGTTTTATAAAATAATCGGTAGTTCTTGAGAAACCCTAAGTGTCTATTTATAGTTTAGAAACCTTTGGAAAGAGATAAGCATCAAAAACTGACTTAACAGAAATTTTCCCGCACGACGATCCGGATCGGATTTACGGCGATCCTGACTGTCGTCTTTTTTCAGCAATTCCTGAAAAAACAAGGTTCGGGATCCGGATCGGAATTCTGATCCGGATCGGAATTCTGATCCGGATCGGAATTCTGATCCGGATCGGTTCAGGATCAGAAATTCTGAACTGGACTCTGAACATCCAATTTGTCCAGTTTTTGATTTTTAAGCAATGAAAACTTATCCAAGTGTTTCTAAACTACACAAATGTATTCGGATCACCAAAATTATTTAGTTAAACGTACCTGATCAATCCGAATCCATTTTCTTTAAGATTGATGTATATGATCCACAATTCTTCAACTTCAATCTTCAAGACTCAAAACACTGAGTGTCAACTTGAGATCTTGTTGAATCTTCTCTGAGTCTTCAATTGCTGATTGACAATTTGATCACTTCAAGACTCCGGCTCAACTCACGAAATATGCCAACACAAAAAGCCGTAACACTATAGCCTGCATATGCCGCTTACTGAGACAGATGTGACATGTTTGATACCCGGTGGGGTAGCTCCCCTCGGGTCACGCTACGGACGCGTTGAGATGTTGTTACCCCTGGCCGAGCTACCAGGTGGGTACTCGCCCCTGGCCGAGCTACCAGGTGGCTACTTGAGTGAGATTGAGACAGTCGGGCAGGACGCCCCACGTAAATCCCGTCCTCAAGTGGATGTGTGGTGGTGGGCAGGTGCGTTCCTAGTCGACAGGCGCAGGCTTGACTGGACCCTATGTGGCAGTCGTTGAGATTGGGTGACATGAGCGGGTGATTGTAGCATATGTTCCTAGATGGTGTTTCCTTCGAGCATAGCATTGAGGCATATAGTGATAGATTCATTTCCAGCGTTCATACACTATCTATCTATCTATCTATCTATCTATCTGTTTTTGCCTCCAGCAGACTTAGTGGGCATACCGTGAGTTCTGGCGGTGGTACCCACTGAGATCTGCTTTTGCAGTTGATCTCACACCCGCTGCGTGTGACAGGTGTTCCTGAGGCGTTTATTCCAGGCTTAGCTCGTGCGGAGTCGTCAGACCGAGGTAAGGGCGTCGCCGACTAGTTCCTACCCGAGTCTGTCGAGTCAGAGATAGAGTGACCTGTACTTTTTGGTTTCCACTTTTGTACTAGTCAGGGTTATTGTACTTATATTTTGAGAGATAGTGGACTCATGTATTTAGACTCTTTTTACTTAGTGATTTCAGTTCTGCTGTTTTCTTTCTTCAGCTTAGTTTATTTCAGCTCTGATACTTGTATAGCTATAGATCTCTTTTGCAGGTTAGACGCTTCGTCTGTACGGCAGTTTTCGTACAGACGACGGATCTGTTGGCGCCCGGGTCGCAGTTCGACCCCGGGGCGTGACAGGATGGGCTTACCGAGTAACAGGTGCTAGTCGATTGCGAGAAACCGAGCGTGCCGTCTTGGGGCACACCTGTTCTATTCGTACGGAAGAAGGACGGGAGTCTACGATTGTGCATCGACAATCGGGGAATAGATAAGGTCATAGTATAGAACAAATACCCCTCACCTTGGATTGATGACCTATTCGACCAACTACCAGGAGCGACGGCGTCTTCAAAGATTGATCTGCAGTCCGGCTATCTCCAGGTTAGAGTCCGGAGAAATGACATACCGAAACCAGTCCTTCGAACTCGGTATGGTCATTACGAGTTTACGGTTATACCGTTTGAACTCATTGTCGCTCCAGCGGTGTTCATGAAGGTGATGAACAGGATCATGGAACCTTTCTTAGACCAGTTTGTAGTGGTCTTTATAAATGACATCCCGATCTACTCTCGCACAGACAAAGAGCACGAGGAACACTTGCGAGTGATCCTCCAGACCCTCCGGTACCTGAAATTGTATGCCAAACTCAAAAGGGGTGAGTTCTGGTTCCGCGAGGTAGACTTGTTGGGACACATAGTCTCAGTGTCGGGAATAGTGGAGGACCCGAGGAAGATAGAATCCGTGACCGACTGGGCTCGACCAACGACAGGGACAGAAATCCGAAGCTTTCTAGGACTGGCGGGGTACTACAGACGCTTCGTGTAAGGCCTTTCAAAGATAGCCACTCCCCTTACTCGATTAACCCGGAAAGGGGAGAAATTCGTCTGGTCAACCCAATACCAGAAGAGCTTCGAGGAACATAAAGACAGACTCACACGGGCACCGGTACTCACATTGTCGCAGCCCGGTGAGGATTACGAGATCTACTGTGATGCATCTCGAAGTGGACTGGGAAGCGTGTTGATGCAACAGGGGAAAGTCATCGCATATGCATCAAGACAGCTCAAGGATTATGAGCGGAACTATCCTACACACGACTTGGAGCTCGCGGCAGTCGTGTTTGCGTTAAAGCTCTGGAGGCACTACCTCTAAGGGGCACACTGTAACGTGTTGTCCGATCACCAGAGCCTCAAATACTGGTTTACACAAAAGGAATTTGACTTATGGCAGCGGCGATGGCTGGAACTACTGAAGGACTATGATTTGTCCATCCATTACCATCCCGGAAAGGCAAATGTGGTGGCCGACGCCTTGAGCCGGGAAGGACAAACGGGGCAAACGACATTGAGCGCCCTTACCCAACAGGATTAGTTAATTTCACAAATTTCGTAATTGAGACTGGAGATAGTACCAGCAGGAGCAGTTGCGAAATTTCTGTCCTTGGTGGTGAAGCTTACGCTTATCGAGAGGATCTTGGAAGGCCAAACAACGGACACACAACTACAGCTGTTGCGGGACAGAATATCCTCGGGGCAAGGTGGGGATTTATGATTGGCACAGTAATGTGATAAGGTTCCGGGGACAAGTTGGTGTGCCTGAGGTGCCAGAATTAAGGAGAGAAATTCTGGCAGAAGCGCATAACGCCCCTTACACTGCGCCTCCCGGAGGTACAAAAATGTACAGGGACCTGAGGTAGACCTTTTGGTGGCCTAAATTAAAGAACGATGTGGCGCAGTTCGTGGCACGATGCCTGGTGTGTCAACAGGTGAAGGCGGAACACCAGCGACCGGTAGGAAAACTACAACCGTTGCCTATACCAGAGTGGAAATGGGAACTGATCACCATGGATTTTGTGATCGGTTTTCCGCGATCGCAACAAAGACACGACGCAATATGGGTCATTGTGGACCGTCTGACGAAATCGGCCCACTTCATACTGATATTAACGTAACGGGTTTACTTAAGTCGTTAATTCGGAGGTGCGGGTATTTTTCTGCGATAGAGCTCGGAAAACGGAGAGTGGCGGTGCGATCGGATCCGGATTTCGACTTACGGAACTCCCGGAAAGGGGTAGAAAGAGATCGCAATGGCCAGGGGTGCATCGAAATCCGCGTAAGTGATTTGGCACGCTTTCTGAGGAAAAAGATAGAATTATCTTTAAGGAATTATCCTGAAGGATCTAAAATGAGGAATTAATTAATTGGAGAATTAATTAATTGGGGAATTAATTAATTAAGGAATTAATTAAATGGGAATTTTAAAATACCCAAAGTGGTTATTGTCGTACGAAAAGATATTTCGTTATCTTCTCTCGAAAGAAAGAGAGAGAAAAAGAAAAAGAAAGACGAAACCCTAACCGGAGGAAACAAGAAGAAAGGCGAAACCCTAATCGGAAGAGAACGGTGGAGAAGAAGGTGAAAGCTAAAGGATCCAAACCCTCCCGACGAACGCGCCAAAACCGGGAGCGAGAACGGATAGCCGTCTCCTACGATTAGAGGTAAACTAATTTTATTTTGGTATAGTTTCGCTCGGTTTTTGGGTATCGGTCTTTCATGAAGTTTAGGAGTAGCCGGTTGCTACCCAACGTGTCGCGCCGCGAAGCCCTAAGGCGTCGCCGCGCGACCGTAATGCGCGCCGTGCAGGGACGGTGTCCGCGCGGCCGCGGCTAGAGCCGCGCGGGATCAAGCTCCCCGCGTGGCCGCGGCTAGGGTAAACGCCGTGCGGGGCCGGTGCCCACGCGGCCGCGGCAAAAGCCGCGCGGGGCCAGTGCCCATGCGGCCGCGGCGCGTGCCGCGCGGGCGGGTGCCGCGCGGGGGCGGTGCATGCCGCGCGGGGCCTTGCCCGCGCGGCTACAGCTTGTGCCGCGCGGGCGGATGCCCGCGCGGCGGTGGCGGCACATGCCGCGCGGTGGCGGCATTGCATGCCGCGCGGGGCCTTGCCCGCGCGGCTGCAGCACATGCCGCGCGGGCGGGTGCCCGCGCGGCGGCGACATTGCATGCCGCGCGGGGCCTTGCTCGCGCGGCGGCGACGTTGCATGCCGCGCGAGGCCTTGCCCGCGCGGCTGCAGCTTGTGCCGCGCGGGCGAATGCCCGCGCGGCGGCGGCGCACATGCCGCGCGGGCGGGTGCCCGCGCGGCGGCGACGTTGCATGCCGCGCGGGGCCTTGCCCGCGCGGCTGCAGCTTGTGCCGCGCGGGCGGGTGCCCGCGCGGCGGCGGCGGTGGCGCTGCATGCCGCGCGGGGCCCTGCCCGCGCGGCTGCAGTTTGTGCCGCGCGGGCGGTTGCGGCGCGCGGGGTTGGTGCCCGCGCAGCCGAGGCGATTATCGCGCGGGGCCGGCGCCTGCGCGGCCGCGGTTTGCGTCGTGCGGGGCTGAGGTCCGCACGGCGGCGGATGAAACCGCGTGGGGTTGGTACCCGCGCGGCCGCGGCATGCGTCGCGCAGGGCTAGGGCCCGCGCGGTCACGATAAATGCCACGCGGGGCCGGTGCCCGCGCGGCCGTACGACACGCAACTCCGCGGGGGGCGGCCGCGTCGCTCTACGCGCGCGGGCGCCACCGCCGGGTCAAGTGTCCTTAGTGTTGTTGAGTTGTTTGGGCTTGGTTTATCCACTACTATAGTGTTGATCTGAACATGGCTCTTTTGGGGACTACTTCTAGGTCCGGGCGTCAACAGAGAGCAAGGTTCAGTCTCCGGAATACGCGTTTCGCATAATCGAGGTGGGTAGGTGTTGGTTATTACCGGTGTGGTGTCGTTTCCGGATACTCGTTTTGATAAAGTAGATATGTTTAAAGTTTGACTAACCCCATAGCATGTGAATCCCTCTTATGATGTCAATCAAAGCGGCTGCGGTCGCAGGTGCGGTATATTATTCTGATTAAAGCGGCTGAGGTCGCAAGGCAATAAATACACTCATATTGCTTACACGCACACCGGCAGTTTGGCCACTGCAGAGGGTGTCATTTTCCCGTGTACCCCACAAGGTGAGGTTAGTGGGGGCCCCTCAAGGGGAGGCGACTGCTGTTGGGTTATGTATAATAAGATCTAAATAGGGGAAAAAACACCTAGGGGGGGTGAATAGGTGTAAACAATAAACACTCAAAAATCTTTGCGATATAGAACCCAATGCGGAAAAATAAATAACACGCAGAGATTTTTACGTGGAAAACTCCAAACCGGAGTAAAAAACCACGGGACCGTTAACACGGTGAAATCCACTAGAATTATAACACGTACAAAGGTGATATACCGTACTCACAGACGACTCAACCTTTTTCCATACGCTCCTAGTTGATCTTCTCCGCTCGCTCCGCAACGCTTCTCGAATCCACGATTTGCGTCCAACGCCGAATCCACGACGTCCAACGTCGACTCCACGACGTCTGACCGAATCCATGGTCTTCACCCAGTAGCACGTCTCGAATCCACGAACGTACCTCGCTCCGAATCCACAAGAGCGGTAGCACCTTGAATCCACAAGGCCACGCGAGTCCACGCGCCGATTTTGGGGAAATCGTTGTTTTTGGGTGGTGATGATCCGCCGAATACTTAGATTAGAAATAGATCGGAAATACCATCTAAGTATTCATTAATTTGATTCTACTCAAAATCTGAGTTTGGAAAACCTAGAATCAAATTAATAAAATAGATGAAGAAACATAGAATTAAATCTAGTATTTCCTTTCTTCTCTATCTTGTGGATTTTTCTATTTCGGTCGTATTTTATTCCATTTTTCGTCGTTACCCTAAAAGATGAATTAAAGGGTCTATTTATAGGTTAGAAACCATTGGAAGAGGATAAGAATCAAAAACTAACCTTTTCTGGAATTTTACAGGACGGCGATCCGGATCGGATTTAGGCGATCCGGATTGCAGTAACGAGACAGACAGTTTCCAGAAAAACAAAGGTTCGGGATCCGGATCGAAGTGCCTGATCCGGATCGTTCATACAATTTGCCAAACACCAATGTTCGGGATCCGGATTGAACTGCCTGATCCGGATCGTTCATAAATTACGGTAAAAACCAGTGTTCGGGATCCGGATCAAAGGAGGCTACGATCCGGATTGAAATTGCGTATGAACTAACACCTTTCAGGATCCGGATCGAAGTGTCTGATCTGGATCCTGAACATGTCCCATGTCCAGTTTTTGATTTTTATGCAATTAAAAATTCATCCAAGTGTTTCTACACTATAAGAAGTATTCGGATCACCAAAGATAATTAGTTAAACATACCTGATCCTTTTGAATTCTTCTTTCATGAGATTGAGTTATATGATCCAACCTTCTTTATCTTCAATCTTCAAGACTTAACCGAATTCACGAAATACGCCAACTCAAATTCCGTAACAATCTCCCCCTTTGGCGGTTTCGTGACAAAACACAAATCCACTCAAGAAAATTCAAAAAGATATTTTTGTTGATATCACCATACAACAAAAATTTACAATGAGATCCAAATAAAGATAGATACATGAGTTAAACTCCTAAAACAGACTCTAGACTTAGACATCTGTACTCTCTGCAAAAGAAATCATTCTTGACAAAAGAAATCGTTAGATACCTCAAGAATTTTATGTCATTCAAAAACCATACACAGAGATGAAGTTTATACTCATTTATACTTACCATGACATTTATACATTCAGATATGTAATTTGATCATAGTTAAAAACCAACATATCTTCTATGCATTCAAAATCCAAATGTCACAAAATTGTTAGTCAACATCAACTTGTTAGTTATATTACATGCCCAAATAGTTAGCAAATAGTTAGTCGAGGCATGCATGCAATCACAAAAGAAAAAACCAAAAGTTGAAGTTATACTTACCTTCATGATTCACAACTGGACAATCGAAGTTTCATTGTTCAACTGTTCTAATATTCTCTCCCCCTTTTTGTCACAAACTTTAGCCAAAATTACCAAAATGGAGAGAAAAGTTAACAAGTTCAAGAACCAAAAATGTGAGAACTAAAAGCAAAAAAAACTAAAACTTAAAACCTGCACAAGGAAAAGATTAAAAATCTGCACAAGAAAAAGAAAAGTTTGAGCACAAATCAATCATGTGAGTCAGAGTCTTCAGATGCACTACATCTCAGTTTGTTCAAAATTCCTTTAAGCATTCCCGAAATCGTAAAACATTCTTGTTTCATCTTATGTATGTCCTTGGACATCTTTCTGAGTTCAAGAGCCAGTTTATCTTGTTCTTGGTTGATGGAAGACACTAAGTTTGCCTTTTGGTCGATTCTTCTGGAAGTTGAAGAACGTTGTGTGACAGCTGACGGAGCAGTCTGACCTTCATTCCGAGGAGATCTTCTTGGCAGAGAATGTGAATTGTCAAGAGGTTCATTGCTTGGCGAATTCTTTTTCCTTGCGTACTGCTTAATCGTTGAGGAAGACTTCATCAGCTTCTTGTTCTTTAGGTAAAACTTATTTTCTTCATCAATACCTTGTTGTACTTCATTAAGAAATGTGTCCCAATCTTCTTCGTCTTCAGATTCAGTTTCAGTTTGAGGGATATTCTTTGTTTCCTCTTGACATGGTTCATTTATTTTAATACCCCGAGCTCGTCCAATCCGTCGAGCAAGTCTTTTTCTTTTTGTTTTCACAGGAGTTTCTTCCATTGGAGCTTTTCCTTTTTCAGCAGCAGTGGGCGGAGCCTTTGCCTTTGATGTCTCTGCAGGGGCTTTCCCTTTCGAAGCAGTGGGAGTAATTGCTTCAACTTGAAGCTCATCCCAATCAATGGATTCCGTCGCAGAGTCCGTATCGGAATCATCCTTTGTTTTCTTCGCCTTCTTAGCTTTCTTGGGCTTGATAGTATCTCTTGTATGAACCATAGCAGCCAGAAGAAAGATGATCCAGGTGATCACCATTGCTACAAGTTCCTTGTGAGAAATAAGGTCCTGTGGGCAACAACTCAAGAACACGAAAAATTGTTAATTTTCAAAAATTTGAAAAAATTGTACCCAAACAATCATTATCGTGTAGAGAGACTAAGAATCAAATTAGTTTTGCAAAAAGAATTTTAAAAATAGATCAATCACATGATTTTCGAAAATTCCCATTATATGCCCTAAAACTGAAATTTTTGAAATCGAAGGCCAAAAATCCGTTTATCATTAGAATACCTAGCATATAATCAAAACTAATCTACCCAGAGTTCTTATTTCAAAAGAAATTTGATCAAAACCATCCACAAACGAAAAAGATACAGAAATTTCATCACGTTTTGAGGAAGAACATGAAAAACTGTGAAAAACCGAGATTTGATCAATAAAACTTACTTAGAATCGAAGAACTTGAGTTTGAAAGCTTCCAAGATGGATGAATTCTAGAGAGAGAAGCTCTGGAGACTTAGGAACAAAAGATTGAAGTAAAAAGAAATCAAAACCCTTTTGTTCTATATAAAACCCTAGCCGCGATCCGGATCAGTTCGTGAATCCGATCCGGATTGGCTACCCGCAGAGAATACCTGTGTTCGGGATCCGGATCGGCTTGTCCAATCCGGATCGGCTCCAACTTTTTCTTCAGAAAAATTCAGAAAAATTCTAGAAAATCCAGAAAAAGATTGTAAGCACTTTTGTGTATCAACTTTTAAATGAAAATCATCGTTTCATACAACAAGAAATAGATTATGCCAAATCTATCAATAACATCCAACAAATGAAACGAAAATTTATAAAAATTAAATCCCTTAAAGTTGAACAACTTCAATCACATCTAACATGATCTTATGAGTAATGCCTTTATCAAATCATCAATTTGGTAAAGAAAATGAAATACCAAGATCAATAGATGTCTGAAATCCCAGATAAGTTAGATAATATATCTAGTCAATTTATTGAAGAGAGTGGCTCTTTGAGCATCTTTCATAAAAATTCCCACCTTATACCAACCTTGAAATTTTGACAGAGTCAAGTATTTCAACATGCACTTTATTTAATCAAACTTGAAAAACCTTGCTTGGTATACATGTGGTAGCTGCACACAGTACTCGGACGACCGAGGTGGTAGCTCTTTCCTCCATGTTTTGGGGCAGTTTTCACTCACTCTCATTGGGATGTAATCTTTTCC
>JAQNDB010001457.1:0-49924 GCA_029204045.2 Tillandsia leiboldiana
CGTTTTGCGTGCGGACTCCGGCAACCGGCACCGTTTTGCGTGCGGACTCCGTTTTGCGTGCGGACTCCGCCACCGTGCACCGTTTTGCGTGCGGACCTCCGTTTGCGTGCGGACTCGCACCGGGGCACCGTTTTTGCGTGCGGACTCCGGCACCGTGACACGTTTTGCGTGCGGACTCCGTTTTGCGTGCGGACTCGGCACCGTGCACCGTTTTGCGTGCGGACTCCGGGCGGAACGTGCACGGTTTTGCGTGTGGACTCCGTTTGCGTGCGGACTCCGGCACCGTGCACCGTTTACGTGTGCAGACTCCGTTTTGCGTGCGGACTCCTGGCACAGTGTGCCGTTTTGCGTGCGGACTCCGGCGGCGTGCTCCGTTTTGCGTGCGGACTCCGGCAGCGTGACATTTTGCGTGCGGATCGCGTGGAGGCCAATTGCAAGTGTCTACGAGCCAATTGGTGGCAAATCGAGGTGGGTGCCTTATCTCCAAGTTTTTTATGGACTGTACAGTATTTCTACTGATGTAGGACTATGCATGATAGTTTATTTCCTTGTGTAGCATGCTAGATTATTGGAATTCCTTTTATTATCTGTTAAAGTAGTTATTTGGAACTTGACCTAGCACCCCGTCATATGTTGTATGTGTAACCAGACTAGTAGAAACCCCTCACTGGGCTAGGGTTATTTTATGCTTAGACATCCACACAGTTCTTCATCCCTGGACATAGTGTTTTCTCGCCCGGGTAGTGGGCCGAGAGGTCGGGACTTGCTTTAGTGTGGGATGCTTTTACACTCTTGCCTGGGAGCAGAGTGGAGTCTGGTAGTTGTACTGGGTTGCTTATCTGTGCCGGGAGCCGTTTGGGTAAACGGTAGTCCCGGGAGGTCTTGTTTCCCTGTTGTGCCGTCGGGGTGGGAGCCGTTGCGCAGACGGCAGTCCCGGGCCGTCGAGTATCTTCCGGTCCGTCTTGTGGGAACCGTTGGGGTTGACGGTGGTCCCAGGTCGTTGAGTGTTGTCCGACCTATTTTGTTACCTGAGTTGTGGGCGTTCCTGGCTGTGGAGTATCTCCAGCCAGTGAGCCTTGTGCTGCGAGCCGTTGGAGAGGCTAGTGTCTCGTGTTTCGTGTTAGCCGAGCAGCTGAGTCGTGAGAGTGCTCCGACTGTTGTGCGAGGTATTTGGGGATCTTGAGTCCTACCGTTCTGAGAGTGAGCGTGGATTTTGACTAGCCTGCATATGCCAATGTTTGATACTCTATGCCGCGCCGTTCTACCAGTTGGAGTCGCGTCCTGAGATGCCGCTGTGGATACGATGGTGGCCTGTTAAGGCAGTTTTCCGCAGTTGAGGCAACGATGGCCTGTTGAGGCAGTTTTGCGCGAGGGATGAGTAGTAGGACAGGACGCCCCACGTAAATCCCGTCCTCATGTGGATGTGTGGTAGTGGGCAGGAGCGTTCCTAGTCGACAGGCGCAGGCTTGACTGGACCCTATGAGGCAGTCAGTTCGATTGGGTCTATTGAGCACCTTGGGTGCGAGTGGTCTCTTTACTTTCATCTGTTCCACTTTTGGAGTATCTAGATAGAGGCATGGTAGCTGTAGAGTAGCTCCAGCTTTTCTTGTTCAGATTCCATTGCATTGTTATCCTTGGCCTCTAGTAGACTTAGTGGGCAGACCGTTGGGCTTGTTGACGGCACCCACTGAGAACTACTGTGGGAAGTAGTTCTCACACCCGTCGTGGTGTCTTTTTTCCCCAGGAACTTCTTCTCCTGTTCCTGTTGCTCCAGTTGCTGATCCTTCTGACGAGGCGAGGGAGTCGCGAGCTAGTTCCCTACCCGTCGTGGAGTGTAGCGGTACCCCTTCAGAGGAGAGCTTCAGTAGATTAGTTTACTTCTTTTCCTCTGTTGAGAGACCTTTGTTGAGGTATAGAGTTGTACTTTATTTTACAGTTTGAGAGACTGTGTAGTGAGGATATTCTTGTATCGAGAGTCTGTACACTGATGTATTCATTGGAGATACCTCCCTTTGAGTTTTGTATCAGAGGACTTGTATATGATAGTATTTGGGAGATGGATATTGTATTATTTTCAGTTGTACAGTGTTTGGACTTCAGTTTTAGTAGTCTACTTTCAGCTCTCTGATATCTGTATACTGTAGTTGATTCTTCCTGCAGGTTAGACGCTTCGTCTGTACGGCAGTTTCCGTACAGATGGCGGATCTGTTAGTGAGCCCGGGTCGCAGTTTCGACCCCGGGGCGTGACAGATTAGAGTGGTATCAGAGCCTAGGTTGTAGGTCGTGTGGACTTAGAAACCCTAGGCTTGCGGTTGGATATTAGGATGACTACGTGAGAGTCGTGACTTTTAGCGAGAGTCCTGATGAGTTTTTACCTCTCCCAAGAGACGGGATGAGAGTTTGGCATGTTATTCTCCTAAATCGATTATGTTGGTGCAGACAACATAATGCTATGGAATGGATGACATGTCTTAGACTTTCGCTGGATTGGGTCGTATGGTTGTTGTGTCCTGACGTTTGTAGTTGTGCAGTGGGTTGCGATACCCCTGAGACGTCGTGTTGTGAAAAGGACACACCCTCCCTGGCTGAGTTACCAGGAGGGCGTTTTCCTGGCTGAGTTACTAGGAGAGCGTTTTCCCTGGCTGAGTTACCAGGAGGGCATTTTCCCTGGCTGAGTTACCAGGAGGAGGGCGTTTTCCCTGGCTGAGTTACCAGGAGGAGCATTTTCCTGGCTGAGTTACCAGGAGGGCGTTTTCCCTGGCTGAGTTACCAGGAGGGCATTTTCCCTGGCTGAGTCACCAGGAGGGCGTTTTCCTGGCTGAGTTACCAGGAGAGCATTTTCCTGGCTGAGTCACCAGGAGGGCGTTTTCCCTGGCTGAGTTACCAGGAGGGCGTTTTCCCTGGCTGAGTTACCAGGAGGGCATTTTCCCTGGCTGAGTCACCAGGAGGGCGTTTTTCCTGGCTGAGTTACCAGGAGAGCATTTTCCCTGGCTGAGTCACCAGGAGGGCGTTTTCCCTGGCTGAGTTACCAGGAGGGCATTTTCCCTGGCTGAGTTACCAGGAGGGGTTTTCCCTGGCTGAGTTACCAGGAGAGCATTTTCCCTGGCTGAGTTACCAGGAGGGCGTTTTTCTTGGCTGAGTTACCAGGAGGGCATTTCCCTGGCTGAGTCACCAGGAGGGCGTTTTTTCTGGCTGAGTTACCAGGAGAGCATTTTCCCCTGGCTGATGTCACAGGAGGGCGTTTCTCCTGGCTGAGTACCAGGAGGGCATTTTCCCTGGCTGAGTTACCCAGGAGGGCGTTTTTCCCCTGGCTGAGTTACCAGGAGAGCATTTTCCCTGGCCTGAGTTCCCAGGAGGGCGTTTTTCCCCTGGCTTGAGTTACCAGGAGGGCATTTTCCCTGGCTGAGCACCAGGAGGGCGTTTTTCCGGCTGAGTTACAGGAGAGCATTTTCCCTGGCTGATGTCAGCAGGAGGGCGTTTTTCCCTGGCTGAGTACACAGGAGGGCATTTCCCTGGCTGAGTTACCAGGAGGGCGTTTCCCTGGCTGAGTTACCAGGAGAGCATTTTCCCTGGCTGGAGTTACCAGGAGGGCATTTTCCCTGGCCGAAGTTACCAGGTGGATAATTATCACTGGCCGAGTTACCAGATGGATAATATCACTGGCCGAGTTACCAGATGGATAATTATCACTGGCCGAGTTACCAGATGGATAATTATCACTGGCCGAGTTACCAGATGGATAATTATCACTGGCCGAGTTACCAGATGGATAATTATCACTGGCCGGAGTTACCAGATGGATAATTATCACTGGCCGAGTTACCAGATGGATAATTATCACTGGCCGAGTTACCAGATGGATAATTATCACTGGCCGAGTAACCAGGTGGATAATATCACTGGCCGAGTTACCAGGTGGATAATTATCAACTGGCCGAGTTACCAGATGGATAATTATCACTGGCCGAGTTACCAGATGGATAATTATCACTGGCCGAGTTACCAGGTGGATAATTATCACTGGCCGAGTTACCAGATGGATAATTATCACTGGCCGAGTTACCAGATGGATAATTATCTCTGGCCGAGTTACCAGATGGATAATTATCAATGGCCGAGTTACCAGATGGATAATTTATCACTGGCGAGTTACCAGATGGATAATTATCACTGGCCGAGTTACCAGGAGGATACTTTCCACTGGCCGGAGCAAACAGATGGATGCGTTGCCCCTGGCCGAGTTACCAGGTGGGCGCATGCCCTGGCTGAGTTACCAGGAGGACATTTTTCCCTGGCCGAAATTACCAGGAGGATACTTTCCACTGGCCGAGCTATGAGAGGCGATGCCGCCCCGGTAAGGGGTGATGCCGCCCAGTGAGTGGCGATGCCGCCCACTGAGTGGCGATGCCGCCTAGTGAGTGGCGAAGGTTTGGCCGGTTTGAGGCGATTTTCACCTCCGGCCGAGTTACCAGGTGGTTTATTTTAGTGAGATTGAGATGATCTGACAGGACGCCGAGATTTGATTGCGTCGAGTTCGTCCTGATGGACTACCGGGAGCGTCTCCAGCCGTGAGTTGCGTGTTGACATAGTTCCCGCTTTAAACGAGAGGGACCGAATCCCTGAACGGTAAAGGAGCGAAAACTTCGAGCCTAGAATCTGTTTCTTGTTTGATTGGGGTTCTAGCACGGTCTATCGGGATCTTTGGATCTTTGCCCGCTCAGGCGGTTCTTCTTCGCCTCCTATGAGTGGGGTGTTGCTGTGAGTTGAGTCGTTGAGGGTTCTCCGACATAGCTGTGAGAGTGCTAGGGCATTTGCAATGATGTATGGGCTAGTGATAGGACCTTAGCTTGTGCTCGGTGAGGTTCAGATACCTGATCACGTGTTGCACATAGATGGAGTTATTGGTCCTGCCTAGTGCAGTTGGGGGCCCTGGTTTTTGCCTGTTGATCTTTTAGCCCTTCCTCAGCTTCGGGTTTTCGAGGTAGTGTTGGGTATAGGGCTGTGAAGATCTGAGGCCTTGATGCTTGAGATACCACGCCGTTGATACACGGTGGTGATGCCACGCCGTTGGTGCACGGTGGTGATGCCACGCCGTTGGTGCACGGCAGTGAGGCCACGCCGTGGGTGCACGGCAGTGATGCCACGCCGGGGGTGCACGGCAGTGATGCCACGTTGTAGGTACACAACGGTGAGAGTTTTTGGATGTTTCGGACTGTTGACCGCGGGTTTTGGGCATCAGCGTTTATGATCGCCTTGCGAGCCAGTCTTCAGTCCCGTTCACCGACGGTTTGGTCCCCCGTCAGGGTATTCTTTTTTACTTGAGGGATCGACTTCGACCCATGGGTTCGCTGGGGCTATGTTAGCTTGTTGATGCGACCAACTGCGGCACGAGATTGTGCCTTTTGAGGATCCCTTTTGATGGTAGCCTGCAGTTGTGAAGTCCACTCGAGTGGTTTCGGATCGGGAGGTAACCGAGTGAAGACCCCAACTTATTGGATTTCCCGTCCTTATTGGACGAGTCTGCGGGTATGCTTCGGGTCGTCTTGTTGAGGGTGGCACCATGTTGTGGTTTGGTGCGTTTTACACTTGTGGTTATCTCAGTTTTCCCCCCAGCCTTTTTAGTGGAGCCCTTGGTTTTTCACGTCTGAGCTCAGTAGTGATGTGTTTTTCCTCGCCCGTGATTTACCTGCCCCTTTGAGATCTGTGATTATTGGAGTACGAGGGACGCCCGTTGCAATTTTTGGCTCGAGAGATGAGAGAATTGCACATCGGGTCATGCCGTACTGTTGTTGTTGTTGCGGAGTAATCACGAGGCGCGAGTGGGGGAGCTGGAGGCGTATTGTTAGATACCTAGGCCGTGGGTATTCTTGACTCCTGATGGGCTTGATCTAGTTTCGAGGACGAAACTTTCTTTAGTGGGGGAGGATGTGAGGTCCTGGAATCCCCCGCGTAGGGTTGCTGGTTGTTGGGCAGCTTTCGGTCGCCGTTGGGGTGTTGGTAGCGCGTGTTGGGGGACCCAGAAATGGATTTGTGATGCAATTTGGGATTTACTTGCATCACTGGAGGCCTGTGTGGGTTGCGCGCATTTTGGACACAAGTGGTGGACTTCGGGCTTAAATTGAGACCCCGGGGGAAGTTGGAGGACCCGTCGGGTGTTTAGAAGTGATTTTGCGCGATTCAGATGTCAAAATTAGACTCCGGGTGAAGTCCGGATAAAGTTTACCTCTCCGGTCGCCTTCGGGAATTTTTAGAGTTGGAATTGGGCAAATCGGACTTTAAAATGGACCCGGCGCGAAAATCGGATCGAGTGGGCATTCGGCAAATTTTCGGGTGAGAATTTGGAGAAATGGACATCGTTTTTGGATTCAGCGCGCGAAATCGCTAAGAATGGACTATTACTTGTTGGTTTTGGAGCCCGGATGAAGTGCGCGTTTTCGAGGCATCACGGCACGAATCTCTAGGCGAGGTGAGGCAAATCCCGAGGAGTACGGCTCGCGGATCGAGGCGGGCGCGCGGCTCGAGGAGCGTACGGCGCGGCAGGGGGGCGCACTGGCGCTTCGGCGGGAATCGCGCAGGGGCCGCCACGGTGGCGGCCCCCATTCGCGCCCGCGCGGACGCGGGGTGCGGGCGTCCGTGCGGCGCGCTCGGTGTCCCGCGCCTGCGCGGTGCTGGGTGTCACGCGCCCCGTGTGGCGCGTGACTGCACGCACCGGCGTGGCGCGCGGTGACTCGGCCACGTGGCGGGCGGGGGCGCCCGCTGCGCCTGGTGCGCGCACCCCTGCGTGTTGTGGACCGGGCGGTTGGAGGCCCCCATTGGACGGTCCATCGTGGACCGGGCTCCGTGGACCCAACCCCTTCCTTTTTCTTCTTTTCTTCTTTCTTCTCCCCCGCAAGCCTTCTCCTCCATTTTTTCTTTCTTCCTTCTTCACCCGAGCGAGAGAGGGAGTGAGGAGGAGATTTTGGGTGGTGCGGTGGCGCGTCGTGAACCTCGTGGAGCGTGCGCGGGGTTCCGTTGGGAGCGTTGCGGCGACGGCGGCGCAGTCGGGTAGGTCCCGTGTGTTGGTTTTACTGTATTTTTGTACAGTTTTTGGGGCGTTCTTTTCGACTGTAATTAACCCTCTTGCTTTTATCTGTGTTGGGGGCTGTGTTTTTACTACCCCGTTTTGCGTGCGGATTCTGGCACCGTGCACCGTTTTGCGTGCGACTCCGGGCACCGTGCACAGTTTTGCGTGCGGACTCCGTTTTGCGTGCGACTCCGGCACCGTGCACCGTTTTGCGTGCGGACTCCGGCACCAGTGCACCGTTTTGCGTGCGGACCCCGTTTTGCGTGCGGATTCTGGCACCGTGCACCGTTTTGCGTGCGGACTCCGGCACCGTGCAACCATTTTGCGTGCGGACTCCGTTTTGCGTGCGGACTACGGCACCGTGCACCGTTTTGCGTGCGGACTCCGGCACCGTGCACCATTTTGCGTGCGGACTCCGTTTTGCGTGCGGACTCCGGCACCGTGCACCGTTTTGCGTGCGGACTCCGACACCGTGCACCGTTTTGCGTGCGGACTCCGTTTTGCGTGCGGACTCCGACACCGTGCACCGTTTTGCGTGCGGACTCCGGCACCGTGCACCGTTTGCGTGCGAACTCCGTTTTGCGTGCGGACTCCGGCACCGTGCACCGTTTTGCGTGTGGACTCCCGCACCGTGCACCGTTTTGCGTGCGGACTTCCGTTTTGCGTGCGGATCCTGGCACCGTGCACCGTTTTGCATGCGGACTCCGACATCGTGCACCGTTTTGCGTGCGGACTCCGGCAGCAGACATCGTTTTGCGTGCGGATCGCGTGGAGGCCAATTGCAAGTGTCTACGAGCAATGGTGGCAAATCGAGGTGGGTGGCCTTATCCTCCCAGTTTTTATGGACTGTACAGTATTTCTACTGATGTAGGACTATGCATGATAGTTTATTTCCTTTGTGGAGCATGCTAGATTATTGGAAATGGCTATCCCTTTATTATCTGTTAAAGTAGTTATCTTGGAACTTGACCTAGCACCCCCGTCATATGATGTATGTGTAACCAGACTAGTAGAAAACCCTCACTTGGGCTAGGGTTATTTATGCTTAGACATCCACACAGTTCCTTCATCCCTGGACATAGTGTTTTCTCGCCCGGGTAGTGGGCCGAGAGGTCGGGACTTGCTTTAGTGTGGGATGCTTTTACACTCTTGCCTGGGAGCAGAGTGGAGTCTGTGTAGTTGTACTTGGGTTGCTTATCTGTGCCGGGAGCCGTTTGGGTAAACGGTAGTCCCGGGAGGGTCTTGTTTCCCTGTTGTGCCGTCGGGGTGGGAGCCGTTGCGCAGACGGCAGTCCCGGGCCGTCGAGTATCTTCCGGTCCGTCTTGTTGGGAACCGTTGGGGTTGACGGTGGTCCCAGGTCGTTGAGTGTTGTCCGACCTGTTTTGTTACCCTGAGTTGTGGGTCCGTTCCTGGCTGTGGAGTATCTCCAGCCAGTGAGCCTTGTGCTGCGAGCCGTTGGAGAGGCTAGTGTCTCGTGTTTCGAGTTAGCCGAGCAGCTGAGTCGTCGAGAGTGCTCCGACTGTTGTGCGAGGTATTTGGGGATCTTGAGCCCTACCATTCTGAGAGTGAGCGTGGATTTTGACTAGCCTGCATATGCCAATGTTTGATACTCTATGCCGCGCCGTTCTACTCAGTTGGAGTCGCGTCCTGAGATGCCGCTGTGGATACGATGGTTGGCCTGTTGAGGCAGTTTTCCGCAGTTGAGGCAACGATGGGCCTGTTGAGGCAGTTTGCGCGAGGGATGAGTTAGTAGGACAGGACGCCCCACGTAAATCCCGTCCTCATGTGGATGTGTGGTAGTGGGCAGGAGCGTTCCTAGTCGACAGGCGCAGGCTTGACTGGACCCTATGAGGCAGTCAGTTCGATTGGGTCTATTGAGCACCTTGGGTGCGAGTGGTCTCTTTTACTTTCATCTGTTCCACTTTTTGGAGTATCTAGTTAGAGGCATGGTAGCTGTAGAGTAGCTCCAGCTTTTCTTGTTCAGATTCCATTGCATTCTTATCCTTGGCCTCTAGTAGACTTAGTGGGCAGACCGTTGGGCTTGTTGACGGCACCCACTGAGAACTACTGTGGGAAGTAGTTCTCACACACCCGTCGTGGTGTCTTTTTTTCCCTAGGAACTTCTTCTCCTGTTCCTGTTGCTCCAGTTGCTGTTCCTTCTGAACCGAGGCGAGGGAGTCGCGAGCTAGTTCCCTACCCGTCGTGGAGTGTAGCGGTACCCATTCAGAGGAGAGCTTCAGTAGATTAGTTTACTTCTTTTCCTCTGTTGAGAGACCTTTGTTGTGAGGTATAGAGTTGTACTTTATTTTACAGTTTGAGAGACTGTTGTAGTGAGGATATTCTTGTATCGAGAGTCTGTATACTGATGTATTCATGGAGATACCTCCCTTTTGAGTTTTGTATCAGAGGACTTTGTATATGGTAGTATTTGGGGAGATGGATATTGTATTATTTTCAGTTGTATAGTGTTTGGACTTCAGTTTTAGTAGTCTACTTTCAGCTATCTGATATCTGAATACTGTAGTTGATTCTTCCTGCAGGTTAGACGCTTCGTCTGTACGGCAGTTTCCGTACAGATGGCGGATCTGTTAGTGAGCCCGGGTCGCAGTTTCGACCCCGGGGTGTGACATGTGTTGTCACATAAAACAGTTACCGAAGTTGCTGAAATCCGGAAGTCGCTCAACACGCTTTTCATCCAAATAAGTTGAGTTGAACAACTACCCGCTGAGATGTATTCCGCTTCGGTAGTCGAGAGTGCAATGCAGTTTTGCTTTTACTATGCCATGCAACAAGACAATGGCCAAGATAAAAACATGCACCACTCGTACTTTTCCGATCATCCACAGATCCTGCCAATCGGCATCTGAGTATCCAATAATATCTAAACTTGTTCCCATAGGATACCAAATTCTGAAGTTTACAGTTCCTTTGACGTACCGGATGATCCGTTTCACCGCTTTCAGGTGAACCTCCTTTGGTGCTGATTGATATCTCGCGCAAATCCCAACACTAAAGGATATATCCGGGCGACTAGCTGTGAGGTAAAGTAGACTTCCAATCATGCTGCGATAGAGTTTCTCATCTACATTATCACTGAGAGATTCACTTCCTAATCCCTTATTGCTAGTTCCCATAGGAGTAGGAAAATCTTTAGAATCTTCTAATCCGAATTTCTTTACCAACTCCTTTGCGTACTTGGATTGACACAGATAGATGTCTTCATCATTTTGTTTCACTTGCAATCCAAGAAAGTATGTCAGTTCGCCCATCATAGACATCTCAAATTCGCTTTCCATGGTTTCAGCGAATTTAGAAGCATCATTATCCTTTGTTGCTCCAAACACAATGTCATCGCCATAGATTTGTGCAACAATGAAGTTATTTTGATAATGCTTCACAAAGAGAGTCTGATCTGCTCCCCCTCGAGTATAGCCCTTCTCCAAAAGGTGCTTTGTCAACCTTTCGTACCATGCTCGCGGTGCTTGTTTTAAACCGTAACGAGCCTTTTTCAAACGAAAAATATGGTTAGGTTGTTTACAGTCTACAAAACCTTTCGGTTGAGCCACATAAACTTCCTCATTTAAAAACCCATTTAAAAACGCGCTCTTAACGTCCATTTAAAAGAGTTTTATTTTAAAGTGACAAGTAATAGCGAATAAGATACGAATGGACTCGAGTCTAGCTACAGGGGCGAACGTTTCATCAAAGTCTATACCTTCTATTTGAGAGTAGCCTTGAGCAACTGAACGAGCTTTGTTCCTGATGATGGTACCATCCTCATTTTTCTTGTTCTTGAAAATCCATTTAGTACCAATCACATTGTGTTGCTTCGGAGGCGTCGTTAATTCCCAGACGTTGTTGCGTTCAAACTGATGGAGCTCTTCCTGCATATCTTCAATCCAGTAGTCATCCTGAAGAGCTTCATCTACATTCTTTGGTTCGATCGTGGAAACATAACAGGCGAATCCACAAACCAACTGTCTCCGAGTTTTGACTCCTTCTTGTGGGTCTCCAATGATGTTTGATTCAGGATGATCCTTGGAGATGCGTAACGTTTGTTGTAATGGAGTACTCGGGGGTACATGAGATGATTCCTGCACATCAGATAAACTTGAAGAACCATTAGATGCATCATTAATATTGGAAGTATTATCATGAGAAGATGCACTTACAGGAGTATCATCATCAAGAGAGATATCAGGGGTAGATTTATCAGATGCAAAGTGGAAAGCTTCATCTACTTTAACATTTATAGATTCTACGATCGTCTTAGATTCCAAGTTAAATACCCGATATGCTCTACTATTCGTAGAATACCCCAAGAAAATCCCTTCGTCACTTCGAGAGTCAAACTTTCCAAGATTTTCACGGTCACGTAAAATGTAACACCGACTCCCGAAGATACGAAAATATTTGATGTTGGGTTTTCTACCACACCATAGTTCATATGGTGTATTTAACGTTCCCGGGCGCAAATAAACTCGATTAATAACATAGATTGCAGTGTTCACAGCTTCAGCCCAAAAATGTAGCGGTAAATTCCGGCTGTGAAGCATAACACGTGCCATCTCTTGAACAACCCTGTTTTTGCGCTCGACAACACCATTCTGTTGAGGTGTATAGGGTGCTGAGAATTTATGCTTAATGTCGTTGGAAGTGCAAAAGTTAATGAATTTAGAATTTATGAATTCTCCACCTCTATCACTTCTAACACGAATGATCTTTTCATTCTTTTCAATCATAATACGAAGGCAAATCTCGTGAAAAGAATCAAAAGTATCAGCTTTCTCTTTTAAAAATGCTACCCATAAATACCGAGAGAAACCATCAACCAATAAGAAAATATACCATTTACCTCCCAAGGATGGTTGACGTGTCGGCCCAAAGAAAGAAAAATAGTCTACATAAACTACACAACATTTAATCGTAGAAGATTAAAGACAAGGAAAGATTTCACCTTTGCATACCCAAACCTTTTGAGTTTTAGAGTATGTTGGCAATGTTTGAGAAATTTTCCTTGATGAAGACGTCTTGTATGATTGATCTTTTTCTTTTGTCATCGTCTTGTTTGAAGTACTACCAATGTTCTTTTCTTTTGAAAAGTCCTTCTTTGATTTGTGGGGAGTGAACTCATTGGTAGCAGTTGCAAGATGTGATTGATTTGATCTTTGAGCTCCAATCTTGCAATTTCTTTCAATGTGCCCTGCAAAATTACAACGAAAACATACCTTAGTGCTTGACGATCCCGAGGAGGGTGAAGTAGGCTTGTTGTCGTTGCTTGTCGTGAATTCCGGTGTCGGAGGAGGAGATACCGACTGAGGCACGAAAACTGTCCCAACCGAACTAAAATTGTCTTCAGTTCGATTGTATCCGAGGCCGAACTTGTTTGATTGACCAAGACTAAGAAGCTTATCCAACTTACTCCTTCCTGATGAAAATCGCTGCAAGTCATCCTTGAGTTGGAGAATGGTCTCAGTCATTTCCAATTTTTCCTGTCAAGCCTCGCCGTTGAGCTTCAAGAAGTAATTCGCTTTGTTAACCATATCTATATAATTCTTCTTGAGTTGCTCGTTGGACTCTTGAAGGGAAACATTTGCTTTTATCAGATTATCCCTTTCCAATTCAAGATCGGTCGAGAGAGAAGTTACCCTTTTTACTTCTTCTTCAAGATCCTGCAATCTCCCTCTCAACCCCTTGTTTTGCTTAGCCAGTTTCTTTGAATCCCGTAAAAGTCTGTGGTAGGCTAGAACAAAATCTTCACCTTCCGAATCATCCGATTCATTGTCCGTTGCATTCTTTTCAACAGTGGAGCTGGACAATGAGTCGGATGTACTTGCCATTAAGCAAATGAAGGGTGAAGATGTGGACGCGTGGAACGCAGTCGCGTTGTCTTCTTCATCACTTGACGATGACTCATTTGACGATGAGGTGTCATCCCAAGAGACGGCTTGCATCGCCTTCTTCTTAGACGGATTCTTAGTTGGACATTCCGTTGAGATATGGCCGTAACCTCGGCACTTGAAGCATTGGACTTGTCCTTCTGTGCTTTTCTTATCCTTAGTGTCACGCCCCGGGGTCGAAACTGCGACCCGGGCTCGCCAACAGATCCGCCACCTATGCCAAACCCGCATAGGCGAAGCGTCCTACCTGCAAGAAAAGTACTACAGCTAAACAGATATCAGAGCTATAAATAAAAATCTGCTGTATAACTAAATCAATCACTGTACAACTGGAAATAATACCACAATGTCCGTCTCCCAAAAATGATAATCATACAATATCCTCATATACAAACTCAGAACTCAACCGGGAGGTATCTCCAATAAATACAACAGTGTACAGGCTCTCAATACATGACAATCCTCACTACATCAGTCTCTCAAAGAAGGAAAATAAAATAACTAATCTACTGAAGCTCTCCTCTGAAGGGGTACCGCTACACTCCAACGACAGGTAGGGAACTAGCTCGCGACTCCCTCGCCTCGGTCAGAAGGATCAGCAACAGGAACAACAGGAACCAGAGTAGAAGTCCCTGGGGGAAAGCCACCACGACGGGTGTGAGAACTATATCCCACAGTAGTTCTCAGTGGGTGCCGCCAACAAGCCCGACGGTCTACCCACTAAGTCTACTAGAGGCATAAAGCAACAAATGCAGTGCTGTAAGGAAAGCTGGGAAAAGTAAACTCTACAGCTACTATGCCTCTATCTAGATGCTCAAAGAGTGGAACAGAAAGAACATGATGCCACAACTAACTCTCATCTCGGATCACCCAATCCAAACTGACTGCCTCCTCGGGTCCAGTCAAACCTGCGCCAACCTACTGCCGTTACGTCCCGGAGGAGCGGACTTATGTAGGACGTCCATGACTGCCAACACCAGCACAGCCGGAGGGACAAATGCAACGACAAGTCGCGATAGAAAAGCTCAATCTCACGCTGGTAAAACAACCCGGTCTCGCCTACTCCGGAGTGGCACTCGAGGGGAGCGACCCGCTCGAGTAAAAAGTAACCCATCTCAAGTATCTCTGTAAAGTATCTCTGTCAAGCTCAAATGTGGCTCATGCAGGCTATGATCCACGATCAAACAGATCGGTAACTCCAAGCTCAAAGCACAACTCAGTCGGAAAAAGAACCTCGACTCAAACAGGAATAGCCCAAAACACTCTCACAGCTATGTCGGAGAACCCTCAACGACTCAATCTGATAATGCACGACCATGGCTAAGTCGGGAAACCTCCACGACTCGATCTGCCAGACCCCAAGATCCTCAAAGCTAAGTGGGAGAACCACCTCCACCACTAAATCAGGAAAAACAACCTCTAGATCACACTCTACCAACTCATAGCACAAAGTCGCATCCACTGCGAGAAACTGTCTCAACAGGCCAAACAGACCAAACGTTGCATCCACTGCGAACAACTGTCTCAACAGGCCAACATCGCATCCACTGACACAAGGAAGGGTCCGGGAACCCCGAAAGACTAGAACCTACAACCCAAATCAAACAAGAACAGGCTCTAGGCATAGCCTTTCGTTGTTCTTGTCCCAAGAAGAAGGCAGACCTTAGAACCCAGACCACTCGAATCATCTCGGGTGGTTAATTTATAGGAAAAGGTGACATTTCTTACTGAAGCCCTTTGATCTGTAAGAAATCCATATTTAATAATTTTTAGTTCTTTTTAGGAAAACAGTTGAAACCAAGTTTTATATCTAAGCCTCGAAGGGCTAATGCCTTCGTCCAATCAAACAAAAACATACTCAGGCGACCGTACGATGCTTGGAAGAAAATATTTGGTTAACAAAAATCATATGTGTGTCCAAAAAGGTTCTGGGTTTAAGGTCCTGCTAACTCAGATATACCGCTGCCACTGACACAGCGGCGACAGATAAAACAAGAAAAATAAAACATCTCGGGACCGCCGTCTACCCAAACGGCTCCCGCTACAGATGACACACCCAACTACATCTACCAGACTCCACTCTGCTCCCAAGCACGAGTGTAACATGCAACCCACACTAAAAGATAACTCCTGACCACTCGGCCCACTACCCGGGCGAGGAAGAACACTATGTCCAGAAAAGTAGAAGTGTGGATGTCTAAAGCAGAAATAACCCTAGCCCAAGTGAGGGTTTTCTACTAGTCTGGTTACACATGCAACATATGACGGGGTGCTAGGTCAAGTTCCAAGATAACAATAATCAACAACTTGTAGGGAAGGACAATAAACACATGATCATCTGACAGCATCAGGAACATCAATTCCTAAATTCTAGCATGCTATACAAAATACATCTACAACATGCAAGTCCCTACACTGATAGAATTAATGTACAGTCCATAGGTCATGAAGACGAGGCCACCCACCTGAAAATGCTAACAGTCCGGAGTTCCACAGCTGAAAACACCAGAAGCAACAACCTCCACTAATCCTCAACATCAACGGTTCACAAACATCCGCAAATACCCCTGGGTACAACAAAAAGGTCCAAGGTTACACTTCATTCCACAAAATAACCAAGTACAAAAATCTGCATAAGACAGTCCTGAAGATCTGAAATTTCCACCTACAGAAAGTGCCCTGAAAATTCCGATAAAAATATCACAGCGATCGTCTCGTCGAGACCTTCGAAACGGGTACCTGCACGCCCAAATCCGAGCCCCGTAGGCCAAGTTACAAATTCCACAGTACAGGTGCGCAAACACTCACAACCACACAACTGTAAACTCGAACACAGATAAAAGGGGAATAGTATACCTTCGGGCAAGTCTCAGAAAAATCCCGGAAAAATACAATGATAATCCTTGCGACGAGTAGATCCAAAAAGTGTACAGGCTCGTCTCGATCTGACACTCGGGTGCGGAGATAAAATTCTGGCAAGGGGCCGCTGTCCAAAAACTCCACCAGAAAATAGCGGCTTAGAAATGCCTCGAAAACCATGTCATAAACTCTGAATCCAGCAAGATGATCAACACGAAAGTCGAAGACGTACCTCTCATGATTCCAGCGCCGCAGAAATCGTCCAAAAATACTGATTGAGTAGCTATGTAGACCTCCCAGACTGAAGTGCAACAGAAACGGGCCTCCAACTGAAAATCGTCGCACTGCGCTCCGATGCCGAAGTCGTCGACGCTGCGGCTTCCAAAAAATCCGGGCCTCTGCCAGAAGATGCGCAACATGAAGATCTCCAACTTTGCTAAAGGGCCCATGGGCAGGGGAGCTCGGGAAAGGGGGCAAAAAGCCCCAGCAAGCTGGCTATTTATAGGCCCAGCCCGAAAATCTGCATTTTTGGACTTTTGGCCCAAAAATTCGGGCGCCCGGTACTTCCGGGCTACTACAGTAACGGGCCCGGCCCGTTACTGTTCACGCCCGGAAACCTCCCAGGCCGCCACGTAGCCCCCGAACAGGCGACAGCCAATTGGGCCAACCGCGTTGCGCCACGTGGCCGAAGCAGAGGCTGACGCGTGGCACCCACGAGCGGGAAGCGCGGGTCAGCGCGCCCACGTCGCGCCCCACGCGCGCCCACGCGCGCCTGTCGGGCACGCTTCCCGAGGTACCCACTCCCCACACCGTGGACCGCGCGCACAGCACCACCCAACCACGTGATGCCACGTGTCCACACCTGGTCCACCGTGCACCCGCGCCACTGCGTGGACCGCGCGCACCAAGACCGGCCAATGCCAGCACGTCACGTGGCATGACCACGGTCCACCGTGCACCCCGCCAAGGTCCATGGACCGCGCCTGCTGCGCCGGCCAACCGGAGCTCGCCACGTGGCCCGCGCCCGGTGCACGACTCCCGCGGTGGACCGACCGGCCTCTCCTCGGCCCGCCGCCGCGCTCCGCCGTCCGCCGCCGCCGCCGGCGCAACTCCGGCCGCCGGAACAGTAACCCCACGCCTCGAAATCCGTGCCGGGTCATCCGAGCTCCGAAAAATATAAGTAAATAGTCCATCTTGACCGTTTTCGCGGGCTGAATCCAAATCCGATGTCCGATTGACCCAATTCCACCTCTAAAATTTCCCGAAAATTCCCAGAGAAGTGAACTTGATCCATCTTTCATGCCGGGTCCAAATCTTGGGTCCAATATGCGCGCAAACACCTCTAACACTCAACCTGGTTCTCCAGAAGTCACATAACCAACAGTAATCCAAACGTGGGAGTATCCGGGTCCTCACATCCTCCCCCACTAAAAGAAAGTTTCGTCCTCGAAACAAACACGGCTCAAAAGGGAGTTCAAAGCCAAGGGTAAGCATCCAACAACACAGTCTCCAACTCCCCAGTCGCTACTCACTCCCCGTGATTACTCCTCAACAAAATAATAATCAGTACGGCATGGCCCGGTTGCGTAATTCTCTCATCTCACGAGCCAGAATTCGCAACGGGCGTCCCTCGTACCACAAGTACTCGCAGATCTCAAAGAAAACGAGTCCATCACGGGCGAGGAATCCACAAGCCTAACACTCCTGAGCTGAGACGTGGAAGGACCATCAAGAACGCCAACAAAAGGCTGGGGGAAAAGAGAGAACAACCAATGTAGCACGCACCAAAACCGCTCCCTGGTGCCAGCTCAACCAGGCGATCCGAGACATACCCATACGGTCATCCAAAGAAAAGAAGCCCTAATCGGCTAGGGTCCTCGCTCAATCACTCTCGGATCCTGACCATCCGCAGGGACTGCTTCACCGCAGTCTACCGTCAAAAGGGACCCTCAGGGACACAACCTCGAGCCCTGTTCCTCAACGGTCCCACCCAGCGCCAGCTATAGAATCATCAAACTCAACCCCAAATAGCTCTCCGGTTCCAGGTATCCGCCACCACAGTGGCCCTATCGGGGTGATACAAAATGCTCAAGAATAACCCAATGGTAACTCCACAGCCACTATGGGAGGCATCACTAACACAAAGGTCCATCCCCCATCTCTGGCAAAGCTGCAATCGGCGCTAGTACCAGTCTCATCATCCATTCGCCATGCTCTCCTGGCACTGCCAAATCCAAAAAGCTCCTCACCTCAACAATAAATGTTGATCTCAGCCAATCTCAAATAGCATCCACATTGGCCGGAATTCCACCGCCGCTCCTACGGCTAACACAATGTGACCCAAGAAGGTAAGCTTCTAAAGCTAAAACTTGTATCTCAATAACCTGGCATACAGCTTCATCCACACAGCATGGTAACACATCCACCAGTGCTCCTCATGCTCCGAGTCGCTCTGGGAGTAGATCAAAATATCCCTGGAGGATCTTGTTACCAATGCAACCAAGTACAGCTGGAGCACAAATCCTCAAATCAAAAAAAATTGTGGCAGGGCATTAATCAATCCAATTACCCTCACTAAGAGCTCATGATGCCCTACCGTGTCCTGAACGCCATCTAGGCAAGGTCCTCGGCTGTCTGATTCCAAGTAGGTACTCGCACCATACAATAACTGCCGGAGTATGACTCCATCAAAAGGTCCTAGATACCACCCGGACCTGTCTACACTCGAACCATAAACGTACCCTCACAGTCGTGTATCAACGACGTGGCATCACCACCGTGCACCAACGGCGTGGCACTAGGTCAAACAGACCCCTCGACCCATCAGATTCTGCAACTGCGCCATCCGCTCGACGAAAGTGGTCGTTGCTCAGTCTGCCTGAAAATCAGGACTATCCACAAAGGAGCATGACCTCTGTCTCTGCTCACATTGAGGAGACGTATAAAGTCCTCCGCAGATAACAAATCCACGCTACCGCTGCGCTACTCTGATATAGATGCTGATGCTGCCATCGGGGTCCACCCGATCTCTGGCATCTCAAAAATTCGCCATCCAGGTAAGGAGATCAGAAATGCCTCTGCCGGTCAGTCTGTCCTCCATCACCCGACGCCAAGCGCCGATATCCAGAACTCGCCTCTGGCGGCAGATCCCTATCCAAAGGAACTGCAACGCCACGCTCCACACACAAAGCCTACCCATCGAAGCGTCAATAATCCAAAATGGAGGGACCAACTAAACTGAAAGGTATCCTGGCGCAAACCATTCCCCGTCAAACATATCCTATGCGCCTCGTCCCTCGAAACCTGGAGCGTGCAGTTCAACAACTGTATAAACTACCTAGCACAAGAAGGCTCTCAGATAGTCTCTCCATCACCACCAACCCCAATTTTGCCTACAAAGGCTCCAACTCAAACCTGTGAATCGGGATGGTTCAGACTGCCGGGACTGGCTCCATCGACCAATGACGTCCCGAAGCTCAGCTACTATCCACTATCCACCCTGCCTCGGTGCCTCGGAACTGCTTGTCGGCACGGAGGGGGCTGCTCGCTCCATCGGCGCCACTGGTACAACTGAAGATACCACTGCATAGGAAGAAGGTACTGGATGACACTCAAGCGGTACTGCAATTAACTGTGCTCTCTGCTCCAACAAGCGCATCAAACGTTCCATGGCCTCCTCCTGGCATCGGACAGCCTCCGACATCTGTGCCATCTGGATCCATAGCTCTTGGGTCTCGCTCTGCTCTGATAGCTCTGCCTCCCGCTGCTCGGGTTACTAATCAGATGCGGAAAGCGCATTCCTCACAGCACGACGTCTCATAAGCATCGTAGACCACTGCACAATAACAAACATCAGGACACAACAACCATACGACCCAATCCAGCGAAAGTCTAAGACATGTTATCAATTCCACAGCATTATGTTGTCTGCAGCCAACATAATCGCTTAGGAGCATAAACATGCCAATCACTCATCCCGTCTCTTGGGAGAGGTACAAAACTCGATCAGGACTCTCCCTAAAAGTCACGACTCTCACGTAGTCATCCTAATGTCCAACCACAAGCCTAGGGTTTTTAAGTCCTCAATGACCTACAACCTAGGCTCTAATACCACTCTAATCTGTCACGCCCCGGGGTCGAAACTGCGACCCGGGCTCGCCAACAGATCCGCCACCTATGCCAAACCCGCATAGGCGAAGCGTCCTACCTGCAAGAAAAGTACTACAGCTAAACAGATATCAGAGCTATAAATAAAAATCCGCTGTATAACTAAATCAATTACTGTACAACTGGAAATAATACCACAATGTCCGTCTCCCAAAAATGATAATCATACAATATCCTCATATACAAACTCAGAACTCAACCGGGAGGTATCTCCAATAAATACAACAGTGTACAGGCTCTCAATACATGACAATCCTCACTACATCAGTCTCTCAAAGAAGGAAAATAAAATAACTAATCTACTGAAGCTCTCCTCTGAAGGGGTACCGCTACACTCCAACGACAGGTAGGGAACTAGCTCGCGACTCCCTCGCCTCGGTCAGAAGGATCAGCAACAGGAACAACAGGAACCAGAGTAGAAGTCCCTGGGGGAAAGCCACCACGACGGGTGTGAGAACTACATCCCACAGTAGTTCTCAGTGGGTGCCGCCAACAAGCCCGACGGTCTGCCCACTAAGTCTACTAGAGGCATAAAGCAACAAATGCAGTGCTGTAAGGAAAGCTGGGAAAAGTAAACTCTACAGCTACTATGCCTCTATCTAGATGCTCAAAGAGTGGAACAGAAAGAACATGATGCCACAACTAACTCTCATCTCGGATCACCCAATCCAAACTGACTGCCTCCTCGGGTCCAGTCAAACCTGCGCCAACCTACTGCCGTTACGTCCCGGAGGAGCGGACTTATGTAGGACGTCCATGACTGCCAACACCAGCACAGCCAGAGGGACAAATGCAACGACAAGTCACGATAGAAAAGCTCAATCTCATGCCGGTAAAACAACCCGGTCTCGCCTACTCCGGAGTGGCACTCGAGGGGAGCGACCCGCTCGAGTAAAAAGTAACCCATCTCAAGTATCTCTGTAAAGTATCTCTGTCAAGCTCAAATGTGGCTCATGCAGGCTATGATCCATGATCAAACAGATCGGTAACTCCAAGCTCAAAGCACAACTCAGTCGGAAAAAGAACCTCGACTCAAACAGGAATAGCCCAAAACACTCTCACAGCTATGTCGGAGAACCCTCAACGACTCAATCTGATAATGCACGACCATGGCTGAGTCGGGAAACCTCCACGACTCGATCTGCCAGACCCCAAGATCCTCAAAGCTAAGTGGGAGAACCACCTCCACCACTAAATCAGGAAAAACAACCTCTAGATCACACTCTACCAACTCATAGCACAAAGTCGCATCCACTGCGAGAAACTGACTCAACAGGCCAAACAGACCAAACGTTGCATCCACTACGAACAACTGTCTCAACAGGCCAACATCGCATCCACTGACACAAGGAAGGGTCCGGGAACCCCGAAAGACTAGAACCTACAACCCAAATCAAACAAGAACAGGCTCTAGGCATAGCCTTTCGTTGTTCTTGTCCCAAGAAGAAGGCAGACCTTAGAACCCAGACCACTCGAATCATCTCGGGTGGTTAATTTATAGGAAAAGGTGACATTTCTTACTGAAGCCCTTTGATCTGTAAGAAATCCATATTTAATAATTTTTAGTTCTTTTTAGGAAAACAGTTGAAACCAAGTTTTATATCTAAGCCTCGAAGGGCTAATGCCTTCGTCCAATCAAACAAAAACATACTCAGGCGACCCTACGATGCTTGGAAGAAAATATTTGGTTAACAAAAATCATATGTGTGTCCAAAAAGGTTCTGGGTTTAAGGTCCTGCTAACTCAGATATACCGCTGCCACTGACACAGCGGCGACAGATAAAACAAGAAAAATAAAACATCTCGGGACCGCCGTCTACCCAAACGGCTCCCGCTACAGATGACACACCCAACTACATCTACCAGACTCCACTCTGCTCCCAAGCACGAGTGTAACATGCAACCCACACTAAAAGATAACTCCTGACCACTCGGCCCACTACCCGGGCGAGGAAGAACACTATGTCCAGGAAAGTAGAAGTGTGGATGTCTAAAGCAGAAATAACCCTAGCCCAAGTGAGGGTTTTCTACTAGTCTGGTTACACATGCAACATATGACGGGGTGCTAGGTCAAGTTCCAAGATAACAATAATCAACAGCTTGTAGGGAAGGACAATAAACACATGATCATCTGACAGCATCAGGAACATCAATTCCTAAATTCTAGCATGCTATACAAAATACATCTACAACATGCAAGTCCCTACACTGATAGAATTAATGTACAGTCCATAGGTCATGAAGACGAGGCCACCCACCTGAAAATGCTAACAGTCCGGAGTTCCACAGCTGAAAACACCAGAAGCAACAACCTCCACTAATCCTCAACATCAACGGTTCACAAACATCCGCAAATACCCCTGGGTACAACAAAAAGGTCCAAGGTTACACTTCATTCCACAAAATAACCAAGTACAAAAATCTGCATAAGACAGTCCTGAAGATCTGAAATTTCCACCTGCAGAAAGTGCCCTGAAAATTCCGATAAAAATATCACAGCGATCGTCTCGTCGAGACCTTCGAAACGGGTACCTGCACGCCCAAATCCGAGCCCCGTAGGCCAAGTTACAAATTCCACAGTACAGGTGCGCAAACACTCACAACCACACAACTGTAAACTCGAACACAGATAAAAGGGGAATAGTATACCTTCGGGCAAGTCTCAGAAAAATCCCGGAAAAATACAATGATAATCCTTGCGACGAGTAGATCCAAAAAGTGTATAGGCTCGTCTCGATCTGACACTCGGGTGCGGAGATAAAATTCCGGCAAGGGGCCGCTGTCCAAAAACTCCACCAGAAAACAGCGGCTTAGAAATGCCTCGAAAACCATGTCATAAACTCTGAATCCAGCAAGATGATCAACAGGAAAGTCGAAGACGTACCTCTCATGATTCCAACGCCGCAGAAATCGTCCAAAAATACTGACGGAGTAGCTCTGTAGACCTCCCAGACTGAAGTGCAACGGAAACGGGCCTCCAACTGAAAATCGTCGCACTGCGCTCCGATGCCGAAGTCGTCAACGCCGCGGCTTCCAAAAAATCCGGGCCTCTGCCAGAAGATGCGCAACATGAAGATCTCCAACTTTGCTAAAGGGCCCATGGGCAGGGGAGCTCGGGAAAGGGGGCAAAAAGCCCCAGCAAGCCGGCTATTTATAGGCCCAGCCCGAAAATCTGCATTTTTGGACTTTTGGCCCAAAAATTCGGGCGCCCGGTACTTCCGGGTTGCTACAGTAACGGGCCCGGCCCGTTACTGTTCACGCCCGGAAACCTCCCAGGCCGCCACGTAGCCCCCGAACAGGCGACAGCCAATTGCGCCAACCGCGTTGCGCCACGTGGCCGAAGCAGAGGCTGACGCGTGGCACCCACGAGCGGGAAGCGCGGGTCAGCGCGCCCACGTCGCGCCCCACGCGCGCCCACGCGCGCCTGTCGGGCACGCTTCCCGAGGTACCCACTCCCCACACCGTGGACCGCGCGCACAGCACCACCCAACCACGTGATGCCACGTGTCCACACCTGGTCCACCGTGCACCCGCGCCACTGCGTGGACCGCGCGCACCAAGACCGGCCAATGCCAGCACGTCACGTGGCATGACCACGGTCCACCGTGCACCCCGCCAAGGTCCATGGACCGCGCCTGCTGCGCCGGCCAACCGGAGCTCGCCATGTGGCCGGCGCCCGGTGCACGACTCCCGCGGTGGACCGACCGGCCTCTCCTCGGCCTGCCGCCACGCTCCGCCGTCCGCCGCCGCCGCCGGCGCAACTCCGGCCGCCGGAACAGTAACCCCACGCCTCGAAATCCGTGCCGGGTCATCCGAGCTCCGAGAAATATAAGTTAATAGTCCATCTTGACCGTTTCCGCGCGCTGAATCCAAATCCGATGTCCGATTGACCCAATTCCACCTCTAAAATTTCCCGAAAATTCCCAGAGAAGTGAACTTGATCCATCTTTCATGCCGGGTCCAAATCTTGGGTCCAATATGCGCGCAAACACCTCTAACACTCAACCTGGTTCTCCAGAAGTCACATAACCAACAGTAATCCAAACGTGGGAATATCCGGGTCCTCACACTTAGAAAAACCTTCTTGCTTTCTTGACTTGTAACTTGAAGAACCCTTGCCTTTCTTCCACTTTCCGAAGGATGGAGTTTTGCTTGAATTACCCCTTCGAAAATTTCGGCGAAACTTCCTTGTCAAGAGAGCGAGCTGCTTCTCAAAGTCCTCCATAGATAAATTCTCGTCATCGCCTGAGGAGGATGAATCCGCGTCTTCTTCTTTCATTGTTTTCAAAGCATAACCTGAAGACTTAGAAGAGGATGCCTTTCCCGAAGAATAGTTAGTAGGAAATGTCATTTCATAAGTTTGTAAAGAACCAACTAATTCTTCTACACGGATTTCGTCCGGGTGTTTAATAGTTTCAATGGCTGTGACCTTGGAACGAAATCTTTCAGGAAGAGTTCTTAAGATCTTTCTTACAATTTTAAATTCTGGAATCTTCTCTCCCAAGTTAGCACATGAGTTTACGATGTCTTGCAATCGTGTGTAATAGTCTGTGAACGATTCATTTTCTGCCATGAAAATAGAGTCAAACTTGCTCGTAAGCATTTGCAGTTTCTGAATCTTCACAAGGTTAGTTCCCTCATGCGTAACTTGAAGAACATCCCAGATTTCTTTCGCAGTCTCACATGCCGAGACGCGAGAGAACTCTGTTTGTGATAAGGCATTAAATAAAGCATTTATTCCCTTGCCATTGTAAGAAGATATATCAATCTCTTCCTTGGTCCATTTCGACCTAGGTTTGATGGTGCGAACATCACCAATAAATTCAGTTGGATTAGACCATCCTAATTCAATTGATTGCCACACCCGTTCGTCGATGGAAATTAAAAAGGCTTTCATCCGTACTTTCCAGTACGCATAATTTGTTCCATCGAAGAACGGGGGTCTTTTGATGTTTCCACCTTCAACCATTGTTTACAACCCTATTCCCGCTCTGATACCACTTGTTGGGTTATATGAATAATAGGATCTAAATAGGGGAAAAAACACCTAGAGGGGGGGTGAATAGGTGTAAACCATAAACACTAAAAAATCTTTGCGATATAAAAACCCAATGCGGAAAAATAAATAACACGCAGAGATTTTTACGTGGAAAACTCCAAACCGGAGTAAAAAACCACGGGACCGATAACACGGTGAAATCCACTAGAATTAAACACGTACAAGGTGATATACCGTACTCACAGACGACTCAACCTTTTCAATACGCTCCTAGTTGATCTTCTCCGCTCGCTCCAGACGCTTCTCGAATCCACGATGTGCGTCCAACGCCGAATCCACGGCGTCCAACGTCGAGTCCACGACGTCCGACCGAATCCACGGTCTTCACCCAGTAGCACGCTTCGAATCCACGAACGTACCTCGCTCCGAATCCACGAGAGCGGTTGCACCTTGAATCCACAAGGCCACGCGAGTCCACGCGCCGATTTTGGGGTAAATCGTTGTTTTTGGGTGGTGATGATCCGCCGAATACTTAGATCAAAGATAGATAGGAAATACCATCTAAGTATTCATTAGTTTGATTCAACTCAAAATGTGAGTATGAAAACCTAGAATCAAACTAATCAATATAGATGAAGAAACATAGAATTAATCTAGTTATTTCCTTTCTTCTCTATATGTGGATCTGAGGCCGTATAAAATGATATTTGATTATGACGGCTACTTTTTGGACTAACCCTAGAAAAAGAATCATAGGGTCTATTTATAGGTTAGAAACCCTTGGAAAAAGATAAGGATCAAAAACTATCCTTTTCTGGAGTTTTTACATGACGACGATCCGGATCGGAAATCGGCGATCCGGATTGCAGTAGCGAGAAAAATAGATTCCAGAAAAACGAAGGTTCGGGATCCGGATCGAAGTGCTTGATCCAGATCGTTCATACAGTTCACCAAACATCAACGTTCGGGATCCGGACTGCAGTAGCCTGATCCGGATCGTTCAAATAAAATGGTAAACTCAATGTTCGGAATCCGGATCAAGGGAAGCTACGATCCGGATTGAACTGGTGTATGAACGAACCACCTTCGGGATCCGGATTGAACAATCTGATCCGGATCCTGAACATGTCCCATGTCCAGTTTTTGATATTTATGCAATAACAAATCCATCCAAGTGTTTCTACGCTATAAGAAGTATTCGGATCACCAAAGATATTAAGTTAAACATACCTAATCCTTTTGAATTCTTTTTTCTTGAGATTGAGTTATATGATCCAACTTCCTTTACCTTCAATCTTCAAGACTTAGCCGAATTCATGAAATACGCCAACTCAAATTCTATAACAACCCGCTCATCAATTGCGATGAGAAAAGCTCTCATCCGCACTTTCCAATAAGCATAATTAGTCCCATCAAAAAGAGGAGGTCTATAAATATTACCACTTCCACCCAACATGATAGATAAACCTAAAACCCGCTCTGATACTAGTTGTAGGTTTTTATATATTAAGGATCCACACGGATCTAAATAGGTACTATCAAACAACTAGAGGGGGGGTGAATAGGTGTAATACTTATAAAACCAATCTCAGTGCAAAATAAAAACCAATGCGGAAATAAAAAACAGCACACCGAGATATACGTGGAAACTCCAATCCAGGAGAAAAACCACGGGACCAACACGCAATAACAATCCACTAAGAATAGAAGAATAACAAGGTGATTACCGACTCCACGGACTCAACCCCTCCTTCAACTTCTTCGGACCTTGCGCTCCACCGATTGCACGTCCACTGCACACGTTCAAATCCACGAACGCCACTCGAATCCACGAGCACACGTTTCGAATCCACGAAACGCCTTTAACACACCGAATCCACGATGCCACGTCGAATCCACGACGCAAACTTAGCCGATAGAAATATTGGTTTCGATGGTGATCCTTTGCTTAGATTATCATTGAAGAACCGTAGAAGGAATCTCTAAGCAAAGACTAGATCAATTCGACAAAAGATAGATCTTGGAAGAACCGTCGAATTGACCTAAAAGAGGCTATAAAGAAGAACGATAAAAACCTAGCCTCTAGGGTTGCTCTCAAATGTTTTATAAAATAATCGGTAGTTCTTGAGAAACCCTAAGTGTCTATTTATAGTTTAGAAACCTTTGGAAAGAGATAAGCATCAAAAACTGACTTAACAGAATTTTTCCCGCACGACGATCCGGATCGGATTTACGGCGATCCTGACTGTCGTCTTTTTTCAGCAATTCCTGAAAAAACAAGGTTCGGGATCCGGATCGGAATTCTGATCCGGATCGGAATTCTGATCAGGATCGGTTCAGGATCAGAAATTCTGAACTGGACTCTGAACATCCAATTTGTCCAGATTTTGATTTTTAAGCAATGAAAACTTATCCAAGTGTTTCTAAACTACACAAATGTATTCGGATCACCAAAATTATTTAGTTAAACGTACCTGATCAATCCGAATCGATTTTCTTTAAGATTGATGTATATGATCCACAATTCTTCAACTTCAATCTTCAAGACTCAAAACACTGAGTGTCAACTTGAGATCTTGTTGAATCTTCTCTGAGTCTTCAATTGCTGATTGACAATTTGATCACTTCAAGACTCCGACTCAACTCACGAAATATGCCAACACAAAATGCCGTAACAAACGTCAAATGAGTCGTCTTCCAGTGATGAAGAGAATAACGCAACGGCGTTCCACGCGTCCACAACTTCACCTTTCGTGTGCTTTATGGCAAGTACATCCGATTCATTGTCCAACTCCTCCCAAGTTGAAAAGAATGCAACGGACAACGAATCGAGTAATTCCGAAGGTGAAGACTTTACTTTTGCCTACCATAAACTTTTAAAGGATTCAAAGTGTTACGGAATTTAAGTTGGCATAGTTTCGTGAAAGTCTCAAGTCTTGAAGATTGAAGGTGAAGAAAGTTGGATCATTTAACTCAATCTCAAGAAAGAAGAATTCAAAAGGATCAGGTATGTTTTACTAAAGATTTTGTGTGATCCGAATACTTCTTGTAGTGTAGAAACACTTGGAAGAATCTTTCATTGCATAAAAATCAAAAACTGGACTTGGGACATGTTCAGGATCCGGATCAGGTTGTTCGATCCGGATCCCGAAGGTGGTTCGTTCATACACCAGTTCAATCCGGATCGTAGCCTCTCTTGATCCGGATCCCGAACACTGAGTTTACCATCTTCCTTGAACGATCCGGATCAGGCTTCGCAATCCGGATCCCGAACGTTGATGTTTGGTGAACTGTATGAACGATCCGGATCAAGCACTTCGATCCGGATCCCGAACCTTCGTTTTTCTGGAACTACCTGACTCGTTACGACGATCCGGATCACAGCTAATCGGATCCGGATCGCCGTCCGTAAAATTTCCAGAAATGTTAGGTTTTTGATTCTTATCTCCTTCCTAGGGTTTCTAACCTATAAATAGACCCTATGACTCTTTTTCTAGGGTTAATCCAAATAGCCGTCATTTTCCTATATCATCTTATACGGCTCTAGATCCACATATAGAGAAGAAAGGAAATCATTAGAGAATACTCTATGTTTCTTCATCTATATTGATTAGTTTGATTCTAGGTTTTCATACTCACATCTTGAGTTGAATCAAACTAATGAATACTTAGATGGTATTTCCGATCTATCTTTGATCTAAGTATTTGGCGGATCATCACCACCAAAAAACAACGATTTACCCCAAAAATCGGCGCGTGGATTCGCGTGTCCTTGTGGATTCAAGGTTCAACCGCTCTCGTGGATTCGGAGCGAGGCACGTTCGTGGATTCGAAGGGTGCTATTGGGTGAAGACCGTGGATTCGGTCGGACGTCGTGGATTCGACGTTGGACGCCGTGGATTCGGCGTTGGGCGCAGATCGTGGATTCGAGAAGCGTCGTGGAGCGAGCGGAGAAGATCCTCTAGGAGCGTATGGAAAAGGTTGAGTCGTAAGTGTGTACGGTAAATCACCTTGTACGTGTTTTAATTCTAGTGGATTTCTGCTGTGTTATCGGTCCCGTGGTTTTTTACTCCGGTGATGGAGTTTTCCACGTAAAAATCTTGCGTATTATTTTTATTTCCGCATTGGGTTTTTATCGCAACGATTTTTGAGTGTTTATACGTTTACACCTATTCACCCCCCTCTAGGTGTTTTTTCCCCTATTTAGATCCTTATTTCATATAACCTAAACAAGTGGTATCAGAGAGGGAATAGGGTTGTAAACAATGGTTGAAGGTGGAAACATCAACTGAACCCCGTTCTTCGATGGAACAAATTATGCGTACTGGAAAGTGCGGATGAAAGCCTTTTTAATTTCCATCGACGAACGGGTGTGGCAATCAATTGAATTAGGATGGTCTAATCCAACTGAATTTATTGGTGATGTTCGCACCTTAAAACCTAGGTCGAAATGGACCAAGGAAGAGTTAGATTCATCTTCTTACAATGGCAAGGGAATTAATGCTATTTTTAATGCCTTATCTCAAACTGAATTCTCTCGCATCTCGGCATGTGAGACTGCGAAAGAAATCTGGGATGTTCTTCAGGTTACACATGAGGGAACTAACCTCGTGAAGATTCAGAAACTGCAAATGCTTACGAGCAAGTTTGACTCTATCTTGATGGCAGAAAATGAATCTTTCACGGACTACTATACACGATTGCAAGATATCGTAAACTCATGTGCTAACCTGGGAGAGAAGATTCCAGAATTTAAGATTGTAAGAAAGATCTTAAGAACTCTTCCTGAACGATTTTGCCCAAAGGTTACTGCCATTGAAACTATTAAACACCCGGACGAAATACGTGTAGAAAAATTAGTTGGTTCATTACAAACTTATGAAATGACATTTACTACTAACAATTCTTCTGGAAAGGCATCCACTTCTAAGTCTTCAGGTTATGCGTTGAAAACAACTAAGGAAGAAGACGCGGATACATCCTCCTCAGACGATGACGAGAACCTTTCTATGGAGGAATTTGAGAAGCAGCTCGCTATCTTGACAAGGAAGTTTCGCCGCAACTTTCGAAGGGGCAATTCAAGCAAATCTCCATCCTTCGGAAAGTCGAACAATGTCACGCCCCGGGGGTTTGTTTTAGCGGAAACGATTCATAAAAGTCGAATATTTGACGTGTAAATTTTTTTTTTTTTTTTTTTTTTGTTTAAAAAAGAACCCCTCTTCCCCGGCACGTGCCCAGACCCGCCACACATACAGGATCACTCTGCAACGGACAGAGTCTCCCCTGTATGTGCACGGCGTAGCGTTCAGCACATGTTCCAACATACACAACCAATCAATCACAACAATTATTCACAAACAACCAGCATTCTAAACTAATTAAAAACATATGGCCGATCAATTTGGAAAGGATAAATCCACAGTTTTGAAAGAGCGCCTACCCGGCGCTTACGTTTTGAAAGCTAGTTTCGAAATCAGCATAAATCCACCAGGTTTGAAAACGGTGCCCACCCGACACCAAGTTTTGAAATCCCTTTCGCAATCCATAAATCCACAGGGTTTTGAAACCAGTGCCCACACGACACTTAGATTTTTAAAAACGGTTTTCGCGATCTCCCCTTTTTTTTTTTGGCTTTTGCCTTTTTGACTTTTCAAATGGCCAACAGAATAAAAGGAAGAGTAACGCACAGGGGGTACTAAATGCAACCCGTACCGACATCCACGCCGACCCCACGAGGGTATCGCGAACCTCTCACATAACTACAATGCAATGAAAAGCGAGAATGAAAGAAGAAATACAGTCCGAGGTCCCCAGCGACCCAGCTGCTCCTGTCCCGTCCTCACCAACGCCTACCTCTTCCCCCGCCTGAACCCTGTCACGAAGTGGGATGTCAGTGACGAAAAAAATAGTAGAGCAGGAGAATGTAATAAAACAAACCGTGACGACGACCGGAGCAACCACCCCCCTCAAGGAGGAAAGGCAACCTGTACACCTGTATCCTGTAATACCCGGACACGTCGGACAACTAAACCGACGGCCCACACCGTACCTGCAGAAACCCGACCACGTCGGACAACTAAACCGACGGGTCGCACCGCTCGCACCTCGGCGCCTCAACCCCACCACTAATAAGGGGCCCCACTACGTCACCTCGTGGGTATACACGGGTCAGATACCACTTTTCCGGAAAAGCGCACCCTTTGCGGTGGCCAAACCGCGGGTGCGCGTGTGGCAACCTCGAGCCAAGCAACCGTAACCATCATCATGTCAGCATCATAATATATATAACAAAAGTAAAACGGCAACATGTATACTCAAAAGTAAAACCGTAACATATGCGATCGAAAGTAACCCGCTATCATGTATAATCAAAGTAAAGGCAATAATACGTGCACTCGAAGGTAGCCCGCCAACATGTAATTATCAAAAGGAAAACGACCGTCGGAAGACCGACGCTAAACACTATGACGAAACCCATTAACATGTATAAGCTATCACTCATCAATATTTAACCCCAGCATACTTAGAATTTGACCCCGTCCAACATGATAGAGTTAGATGCTAGGACAAAGAAAATAACACCCACCTGAATGTAGGCTGATCCCGGACTCCCGCTAGCTACTGGGAGGCTGGTGCTGAGCAACTGGGCCCTGAATAATGAGATCTGGTCAGTAATAGACTCACACAAATCCTTCCCGACGATCCGACAGCAACGAAAAGCTTAAACGGGAGAATATCGCCGATTTATCGATCAAAATCCGATTCCCGGTCAACGAGGACCTACGGAACCCTAACCAGATGCCTAGTAGATTTAAAAACACTATCTAAAGGCAGCTAATATGTCCAACTTACATTTTAGTCTAATATGTTCTTAAATTTGCATAACAACATTAATTTAATTGCCCGTTTCGGCTCGTTCTTGAAATCCGGGGGTCCAACGACGACGCCGTAAGTTTCAGCGCGTTCGTTACGTCGAGACGGAGGCCGTGCTCACAATATTTGGGCCGAGACCAGGCCCATTTACAAGTTGGCCCATAAACACAAGTGCTCCAAATTAGTAATGTTGCGACTTAATATATACTTGATCTACAAGTGATCTAACTGGAGCATGGGGTTCAGTAATAACAGAGGAGTGGTGTGCTCACCTTGCACGCGTCGGAGGCCGGCCGGAAAGATGGCCGGAGCAACACCCAAGTTTGGATCAAGGCTCGGTTTGGTGTTCTTGGAACAACAGTGGCTCAGACCTGGAACCAAGGTGAGCATCAGTTAGAAGAGGTCCCCAGGAGGTCTCGGGTCCATGCGGGGTCGAGCCCCGGCGGCCGGAGGCGGCGGCGGCCGGAGATGAGCCCGAATGACAAGGCTCGGGTGCAAGAATTAAGACCCAACACAGAGGGGTGATCTGGGTTAAAATAAATTCATGGAGAGCTTGCTTAGGGTCTGTAGACCTCACCTGAGTGGTTTCCGGAGTCCCGGAGCGCCGGGGATCGCCGGCGGTCAGGTCGAGGCAAATCTCGGGTGCAATCCTGTAGATGAGGATGCCGACGCTAAACCTTGCATGCAACCGGATGGGAGAGCTCCCAAGAGTCAGAGGAGCTTACCCAATCGGTTTTCCAGCGTCTGGGAGCGACGGCAAGGCGGCGCCGGCGAGGTCGGAGAAGCTTCAACAGCCGTTAATGGCGGATTCCGGCGATGTCCCTCCGGGCCGGTGCGAGATGGACCAAAAGGTCTGTCCTGATGTCGTGAGGCTTGGTGCAGGGTTGGCCGGCGACGGATGGCCGCGGCAGCGCCGGACGGCGGCGATCGGGCCTTGTGAAGAAAAACCCGTTTCTAGGGCACTCGTGCGCGGGCCCGATCCTCGTCCGATCGCGATGGGGCTTCGTGGGGATGTTTCAGTCACCAAGAGGACCCGATTCAACGGCTCAGATCTCGATCTTGTCGGCCGGATGAAGCCCGCGCCTTTGCCGGGAAAGTGGAGGAAGAAAGGTCTCCCCCGCGGCGGCGCGCGGCGGCGGCGGCGCTCGGGTTCACCTCCACTCGGCTTCTGCTACACGAGGGACCCTACAGGTGGGTTATTGACCGCTCAAAACTCTCCCGAGCACCCTCCTTTTTCCAGCACCCGAGAGAGGATGGTTTCTCGAAGCCCTTCTTCTCCGGCGACTGGGGAGGCGGCGGCCGGTGCGGCTGGGTCCGAGGAGAGCGGCAGAGGAGAGGAGGTGGTTGCAGAAGCGGCTGAGGCTTGGCTTTAGGGTTTCTTAGAAAAACTCTAGCTCGGGTGTAGAGATCTATATATAGGGTTTGCTACAATCACAATGTAGTCCTTCTACACTCGGTATTCCAACCTAGGTCCACCACAAAAGTTTAGTCTTGCACTTAGGTCCCTCCCTATGCAATGGCACGCATTTCGAGGCAGATTCACTAGGGTCTTATGTGCAATTAACACCATTTTTTGCCTTGTTTCACGCTTTCCGAGGCGATCCGGTTGTCGAAACGGAAAATGGACTGCGCCATGACGTCCGACTCGACGAGACCTATCAGGTAGCGATTTCTGATTTTCGAAAAACTGCCCGGATAAAATCGCGGTCCATAAAATACAGTTCCGGAATACAGTTTTCACGCTTTTTGAGACTCCAGGGTCGTCAAACAGAAATTCCGTCAGCGCCATTGCGTTCGGAACGACGAAACCGTTCGAAACGACTACCTGAAGTGCTAGGATCGGTTTCCAGACAGCGATTTGGCAAGCGTTCGCACTTAGGGGTATTTGAATTTAGGGTTTACTGTTCATCAACAGTAACCCACTTAAGTGCACTGTGCGCAGAGGGCACTGTTGCATTGGTCGCGAGATTCGTCCACTTCTTTGCTGAATTCTGGAAGATCCGACCGTCAGATCGAAAAGTGCTGAATATGAATCTCGCTCGGTTCGACGAGACGATCGCAACGGTCAACTCGGATTTCCAAGATCATGTCCGGATTGAAAAATAGCCTTTTTGTCGCGTAAGTCGTGCCACTTGCACACTGGCGATCGGCCATACAGGCCAACAGGGGTCTTTGAAATCAAAATCAGGTCAAAAATTCACTTTTAGACTATTTATTAAAATAAAATATTTTGAGTTTTTACAAACAAAGGCAAGGGTACTTCAAGTTACAAGTCAAGAAAGCAAGAGAACTTCTCAAAGGATAAGAAAAGTTCAGAAGGACAACTACAATGCTTCAAATGTCGAGGCTACGACCACATTGCAACGGAGTGTCCCAACAAGTATCCGGGAAAGAAGAAGGCGATGCAAGTCGTCACTTGGGATGACAACTCAACGTCAAATGAGTCGTCTTCGAGTGATGAAGAAAAGAGCTCCACCGCATTCCACGCGTCCGTATCTTCACCCTTCATGTGCTTTATGACAAGTACATCCGAGTCGTTGTCCAACTCCACTGTTGAAAAGAATGCAACGGACAATGAATCGGATGATTCGGAAGGTGAAGATTTTGCTCTAGCCTACCACAGACTTTTGAGGGATTCAAAGAAAGTGGCTAAGCAAAATAAGAGTTTGAGAGGGAGAGTGCATGATCTCGAAGAAGAAGCAAAAAGAGCGACTTCTCTCTCAAACGCTCTTGAAGTGGAAAGGGAAAACCTGATAAAAGCAAATGTTTCCCTTCAAGAGTCCAATGAGCAACTTGAGAAGGAACATACAAATCTGGTGGATAACGCCAATCACTTCTCAAAGCTCTACAACGAGGCTCGACAGGATAACCTGGAAATGACAAAGACCATTTTCTAACTCAAGAATGACTTACAGCGATTCTCTTTAGGAAAGAGTAAGTTGGATAGACTTCTTGGTCTTGGTCAATCAAATCGGTTCGGCCTCGGATACACTCAAACTGGAAACAGTCCAAGTTCGAGTGGGACAGTTTTTGTGCCTCAGTCGGTATCTCCTCCTCCGACACCGGAATTCAAGACAAACAACGACAACAAACCTACTTCATCCTCTTTGGGATCGTCAAGATCTAAGGTATGTTTTCGTTGTGGTGTTTCAGGGCACATAAGAAGATATTGCAAGACGGGAGTCGAACGCTCATCTCAAGCACCTCTTGCAACAACTACCAAAAAGGCTCCTCCCCGGAAATCAAAGCAAAACTTTTCAAATGAAAAGAGACTTGGTAGTTCATCGCGCAAGACGATTTCATCAAGGAGCAACAATCGCTATAACAAGACGCTTTCACCTAGGCATATAACTTCACGACCATTACCGACGCTCTCCAAAAAGGTTTGGGTGCGCAAAGGTGAAATTTTCCCTTGTCTTGTTTCTAATGTTTCCTTGCATGCATATGATAGTTCGTCTTGGTATCTGGATAGCGGGTGTTCCCGTCATATGACCGGTGACAAAAATAGTTTTCAAAATCTTGAGAAAATCTCCGGAGGACACGTTGTTTTCGGAGACGGTCGATCTTCCAAAATTGTTGGAAAAGGGACGGTAGCTATTCCAGATGGCCCGTTTTTGAAAAACGTCTTATTTGTTGATGGCCTTAAGACTAACCTCATAAGCATAAGTCAACTTTGCGACAATGGTTTTTCAGTTAACTTTTCATCTGTTGAATGCGTTGTAACTGATAAGGACAATGTCTTCTTTTTAAAAGGGGTTAGATCTGAAAACAATTGTTATGTTGTTCCTAATAAATTTTCTGAAAATTGTAACTTAGCCGCTTTGAATAATGAAACTCTTTGGCATGAAAGGCTAGGTCACTTAAATTTTAAGGAACTTACTAGAATTTCAAACAAGGACGTGGTCAAGGGGGTTCCAAAACTTTTATTTAAACAAAACGTTGTGTGTGGTGGTTGCCAAAAGGGTAAACAGTCTAGGACTGCACACAAGAACTTGAACCACGTTGGTACAAAACGGCCCTTGGAACTTTTGCACATGGATTTAATGGGGCCGACCCGTCAACCATCCTTGGGAGGTAAATGGTACATTTTCTTATTGGTTGATGATTTCTCTAGATTTTCTTGGGTAGCATTTTTAAAAGAGAAAGCTGATACGTTTGACTCTTTTCATGAGATTTGCCATCGTATTATGATTGAAAAGAATGAAAAGATCATTCGTGTTAGAAGTGATAGAGGTGGAGAATTCATAAATTCAAAATTCATTAATTTTTGCACTTCAAATGGCATTAAACATGAATTCTCGGCACCCTATACACCTCAGCAGAATGGTGTTGTTGAGCGCAAAAACAGGGTTGTACAAGAGATGGCGCGTGTGATGCTTCATAGCCGGAATTTACCGCTACATTTTTGGGCTGAAGCCGTGAACACCGCTGTCTATGTCATTAATAGAGTTTACTTGCGCCCAGGAACTTTAAATACACCATATGAGCTGTGGTTTAGTAGAAAACCGGATATCAAATACTTTCGTATCTTCGGGAGTCGATGTTACATTTTACGTGACCGTAAAAATCTTGGAGAGTTCGACTCTCGAAGTGATGAAGGGATCTTTTTGGGTTATTCTACGAATAGCAGAGCATATCGAGTATTTAACATTGAATCTAAGACGATCGTAGAATCTATAAATGTTAAAGTAGATGAAGCTTTTCACTTTGGATCTGGAAAATCTACCCTCGATATCTCTCTAGATGATGATTCTCCTGCTAGTGCATCTTCTCATGATAATACTTCTAATATTAATGATGCATCTAATGGCTCTTCTAGTTTATCTGATGTGCAGGAATCATCTCATGTATCTCCGAGTACTCCGTTTCAACAAACGTTACGAATCTCCAAGGATCATCCGGAATCGAACATCATTGGAGATCCACAAGAAGGAGTTAGAACTCGGAAGCAGTTGGTTTGTGGATTCGCTTGCTACGTATCTTTAATCGAACCAAAGAACATAGATGAAGCTCTTCAGGATGACTACTGGATTAAAGCAATGCAGGAAGAGCTCCATCAATTTGAGCGAAACAAAGTCTGGGAATTAACGAAGCCTCCAAAGCAACAAAATGTGATAGGTACCAAATGGATCTTCAAGAACAAGAAGAATGAGGATGGTACTATCATCAGGAACAAGGCACGATTAGTTGCTCAAGGTTATTCTCAAGTAGAAGGTATAGACTTTGACGAAACATTCGCCCCTGTAGCTAGACTCGAGTCCATTCGTATACTATTTGCTATTGCTTGTCATTTTAAAATCAAATTATTTCAAATGGACGTTAAGAGCGCATTTCTAAATGGTTTTTTAAATGAGGAAGTTTAAGTGGCTCAACCGAAAGGTTTTGTAGATCATAAACAACCTAACCATGTTTTTCGTTTGAAAAAAGCTCTTTACGGTCTGAAACAAGCACCGCGAGCATGGTACGAAAGGTTAACAAAGCACCTTTTGGAGAAGGGCTATACTCGAGGGGGAGCTGATAGGACTCTCTTTGTGAAGCATTATCAAAGCAATTTCATTGTAGCACAAATCTATGTCGATGACATTGTATTTGGCGCAACAAGAGATAATGATGCTTCTAAATTCGCGGAGACCATGGAAAGCGAATTTGAGATGTCCATGATGGGCGAATTGACTTATTTTCTTGGATTGCAAATTAAACAAAATGATGAAGGTATTCACTTGAGTCAATCCAAGTATGCAATGGAGTTGGTCAAAAAGTTTGATCTAGAAAATTGTAAAGATTTTCCAACTCCAATGGGAACTAGCCACAAGGGACTTGGAAGTGAATCACATAGTGAGAATGTAGACGAGAAACTGTATAGAAGTATGATTGGAAGTCTACTTTACCTCACGGCTAGTCGCCCGGATATATCCTTTAGTGTTGGGATTTGCGCGAGATATCAATCTGCACCAAAGGAGGTTCACCTGAAAGCGGTGAAAAGGATCATCCGGTATATCAAAGGATCAATTAATTTCGGAATTTGGTATCCTATGGGAACAAGTTTGGATATTGTTGGATACTCAGATGCCGATTGGGCAGGATCTGTGGATGATCGGAAAAGCACGAGTGGTGCATGCTTCTATCTTGGCCATTGCCTTGTTGTATGGCACAGTAAAAAGCAGAATTGCATAGCACTCTCGACTGCCGAAGCGGAATACATTTCAGCGGGTAGTTGTTCAACCCAACTCATTTGGATGAAAAGTGTGTTGAGCGACTTCCGGATTTCAGCATCTTCGGTAATAATTCTTTGTGACAACACAAGTGCAATTAACATTTCAAAAACCCTGTGTTGCACTCTAGAACAAAACATATTGAACTTAGATATCATTTTCTTAGAGAGCTAGTTGAATCAAATACTCTTCAACTTTCATATATTTCAACTGAGGATCAATTGGCTGACTTTTTAACAAAACCTTTGGATCAAAAACGGTTTATTCATTTACGAAAAGCAATTGGAATGCTTTCCTTGAAATAAACTTCTTTTTGAAACCTTTGCTTAGGATAGGTTTTGTATTTGTTTTTGTTTTGTTCATTATCTATGTTTGTACATAGGACATTAATTGAGCATAGATCATAATTGACTTTAATTGCATCTTTTCGCACATTTAGAAATTTATTATGCTTTTGCCATCATAATATTTCACTGTTGCAATGATCATTTATGTTAATTAAATCATCTTCTGAGTGATCAAAGTCAATTTCTCTCTCTCAATGATCTCTTGGTATAGTCATTATCTTATTTGACTGTTTAGTCGAGTATGAAATCGAGATCAATTTTTGGTTGAATACTTTATATCTTAAATAATTGATAGCCAATTGAGGGGGAGTCAAAGAAATGTAAAATGCTCAAAAGATGTGGAAAGAGTTACATCCCAATGAGGAGTGTGAAAACTACCACTACATGGAGGAAAGAGCTACCACCTCGGTCGTCCGAGTATTGTGTGCAGCTACCACATGTATACCAAGCATGGTTGTTCAATTTTGATTAAGTAAAATGCATGTTGAAATACTTGACTCCGTCAAATTTCAAGGTTGGTATAAGGTGGGTTTTTAAAGAAAGATGCTCAAAGAGCCACTCTCTTCAACAGATTGTCTAGATACATTATCTACTATATTTGGGATTTCAAACATCTATTGATCTTTGTATTTCATTTTCTTTACTGAATTGATGATTTGATAAAGGCATTACTCATAAGATCAAGTTAGATGTAATTGAAGGTGTTCAACTTTAAGGGATTTAATTTTTGTAAATTCTCGTTTCATTTTGGATATTATTGATAGATTTGGCATAATCTAATTCTTGTTGTATGAAACGATGATTTTTGTTTAAAGTTGATACACATTTGTGCTTGCAATCTTTTTCTGGTTTTTCTTGAATTTCTCTGAAATTTTCTAAAGAAAAAGTTGGAGCCGATCCGGATCGGGCAAGATGATCCGGATCCCGAACGCAGGTATTCTTCTGCGGGCTGACGATCCGGATTGGACCTGCCGATCCGGATCCCGAATGCAGTTTCTCACTGCGGGCAGCCGATCCGGATCGCAATCATGAACTGATCCGGATCGCGGCTAGGGTTTTATAAAGAACAAAAGGGTTTTGATTTCTTTTACTCCAATCTTTTGTTCCAAAGTCTCCAGAGCCTCTCTCTCTAGATTTCATCCTTCCTGGAAGCTTTCAAACTCAAGTTCTTCAACTCCAAGTAAGTTTTATTGATCAAAATCTCGGTTTTTCACCGTTTTTCTTTTTTTCCTCCTCAAACGTGATGAATTTCTTGGATCAACTTTGTTTGTGGATGGTTTTTTGATCAAATTTCTTTTGAAATAAGAACTCTAGGTAGATCAGTTTTGATTATATGCTAGGTATTCTCCTGATTAACGGATTTTTAGGCTTCGATTTCTAAAATTTCGGTTTTAGGGCATATAATAAGGATTTTCGAAAATCATGCAATTGATCTATTTTTAAAAGTCCTTTTGCAAAACTAATTTGATTCTTAGTCTCTCTACATGATTATGATTGTTTGGGTACAATTTTTCAAATTTTTGAAAATTAACAATTTTTCATGTGTTCTTGAGTCGGTCTTCACAGGATACATTTTTCACTAGCAATCAAAATGGTGATCACTTGGATTATTTTCCTACTTGCTGCCATGGTACATGTCAAGGATACTGCCAAGCCTAAGAAGGCTAAGAAAGCAAAGAAGACTAAGGTTGATTCCGACACTGAATCAGAGACAGAATCGATCGACTGGGATAACATCGAAATCGAGCAAGCTGCTCCCATTGTCTCCAAAGGGAAAGCAACTGCTGAAGCTTCAAAACCTACTGCAGCTGAAAAAGGAAAAGCCCCTATGGAACCAAGTCCAATTGGAACAAAAAGAAAAACTGGTGCAAGAAAAAGAGGCAGTGCTCAGGGAATTACCATTGAGGAACCAGTTGCTAGGCAAGCCTCCTCCACAAGACTTCATCAGCTCCGAAAGAATCAAGGATTTTGAGAAGAGGGAATGCATTGGCGAGAGACATGTCAATGTCAAACCAATGAAGGAACGATCTGTAGCTTTTTGGGACTTTGTTTGACCAAGTTGGTCTTGCTCAAATTTGCACTTCCCTGAGACTACTGGGTACTGTCCACACTCAGTTCGAATGTTTTATCAGAACGCTGCAAGTCTGATTGATCACGAGGATGGACGTCGAGAATTTCACACTTTGGTTAAAAATATCAAAATCAAAGTCACACCCCAGCTGATTGGAGTTGTGCTAGGTATGACAGCCAGAGCTGATGGACTCCATTACCTAAAAACTCAAAGCTTCAACGACACTCCTGGAGAGCTGTAGTAATGGAATTTGTCTTCCAAATACTCGGTCGACCGGAAATTCTGTTTTCTCTAAAAAGCTTCGACCAGAGTATCCGTATATAAACTTCATTGTCTGCTACAACATTCTTCCCAACATGAATACGAAGGTTCTTGCGATGGGACAGAATGTTATACCTTTATCTTCTTGGAAACCCGGCCGCATTGATGGGAGCAAACTTGAATATTCCTTATCTCATTTGGTCAAGGATGGCGCGGTATGTGGAACACTCTCACCCCACAGAGAGACTACCCTACCCAATGATTATCATGCGCATCCTTAGAAGTTTAAAGTCGATACAAGCGCGAGCTCATACATGTACAGTTTGGGGCACCATTAATGAGACAACAATTGTGAAGTCCTTATCGACTAAACAAGATGAACCCTTAATACCTCCTCACCGGCAACGAGCACAACAACAACGAGCGACAACCTCTGCACCGGCAGAAACTCCACCTGTTCCACCAGCACAGCAGGCACCTCCATCCACTTCTGATGATGATGCGTCAGTGAGTTCAATCTTTAAGGAACAACAGCGACTCTCAAACGAGCAAGAGCGCATGGCTACTGATGTCGCTGAAATGAAAGAGGATATCAAGAAGTTAAGAAGGACAAGCTTCTATAAACAAACGGATCAAGAAAATGTTTCAGAAGCTTGGGTGTATCAGCTCCGACGACTGTGCATAAAGTTTTTCTTTCTTTCCTCTAATCTTTCTTTTGCAGGGTTTTTAAGTTTTTGTTCTTATTTAGTTCTCAGGAGTTTTCTTTATTTTGTTCTATTTAACTCTCCTTAAAGTTTTTGTGATTTTGGCTTTGTTTGTGACAAAAAGGGGGAGAGAGTTTAGAGGGAACTTGAACAATGACAATGAACTTGAACAATGATGTGATGTGAACATCAAGGTAAAGTGACATCAAGGGAACTTGAACAATGAACTTGAACCAATGATGATGTGAATGTTGTGAACATCGAAGTAAGTAGACTTCAACTTTTGGTTTTCATTTGTTTTGAATGCATGCCTCGACTACCTATTCGACTAACTATTTGGGCATGTAATATAACTAACAAGTTGATGTTGGACTAACATTTTATGATATTTGGTTTTTGATTGCATAGAAGATATGTTGGCTTTTGACTATGATTCTCTTACATATCTGAATTCTCAAATATCATGATGATCAGATAAACTCTATCTCTGTACTAGGTTTTGTATGCTAAATATTCTTGAGGTATCTAACGATCTCTTTTTGTCAAGAATGATTTCCTTGTGCAGAGAGTACAGATGTCTAAGTCTAGAGTCTGTTTTAGGAGTTTATCTCATGTTTTTAAATTTTTTGGATCTCCATTGTAAATTTTTGTTGTATGGTGGTAGCAACAAAAATATCTTTTTGAATTTTCTTTAGTGGATCTGTGTTTTGTCACGAAACCGCCAAAGGGGGAGATTGTTACGGAATTTGAGTTGGCGTAGTTTCGTGAAAGTCTCAAGTCTTGAAGATTGAAGGTGAAGAAAGTTGGATCATTTAACTCAATCTCAAGAAAGAAGAATTCAAAAGGATCAGGTATGTTTAACTAAAGATTTTGTGTGATCCGAATACTTCTTGTAGTGTAGAAACACTTGGAAGAATCTTTCATTGCATAAAAATCAAAAACTGGACTTGGGACATGTTCAGGATCCGGATCAGGTTGTTCGATCCGGATCCCGAAGGTGGTTCGTTCATACACCAGTTCAATCCGGATCGTAGCCTCTCTTGATCCGGATCCCGAACACTGAGTTTACCATCTTCCTTGAACGATCCGGATCAGGCTTCGCAATCCGGATCCCGAACGTTGATGTTTGGTGAACTGTATGAACGATCCGGATCAAGCACTTCGATCCGGATCCCGAACCTTCGTTTTTCTGGAATTGCCTGACTCGTTACGACGATCCGGATCACAGCTAATCCGATCCGGATCGCCGTCCGTAAAATTTCCAGAAATGTTAGGTTTTTGATTCTTATCTCCTTCCTAGGGTTTCTAACCTATAAATAGACCCTATGACTCTTTTTCTAGGGTTAATCCAAATAGCCGTCATTTTCATATATCATCTTATACGGCTCTAGATCCACATATAGAGAAGAAAGGAAATCATTAGAGAATACTCTATGTTTCTTCATCTATATTGATTAGTTTGATTCTAGGTTTTCATACTCACATCTTGAGTTGAATCAAACTAATGAATACTTAGATGGTATTTCCGATCTATCTTTGATCTAAGTATTCGGCGGATCATCACCACCCAAAAACAACGATTTACCCCAAAAATCGGCGCGTGGATTCGCGTGTCCTTGTGGATTCAAGGTTCAACCGCTCTCGTGGATTCGGAGCGAGGCACGTTCGTGGATTCGAAGGGTGCTATTGGGTGAAGACCGTGGATTCGGTCGGACGTCGTGGATTCGACGTTGGACGCCGTGGATTCGGCGTTGGGCGCAGATCGTGGATTCGAGAAGCGTCGTGGAGCGAGCGGAGAAGATCCTCTAGGAGCGTATGGAAAAGGTTGAGTCGTAAGTGTGTACGGTAAATCACCTTGTACGTGTTTTAATTCTAGTGGATTTCTGCCGTGTTATCGGTCCCGTGGTTTTTTACTCCGGTGATGGAGTTTTCCACGTAAAAATCTTGCGTATTATTTTTATTTCCGCATTGGGTTTTTATCGCAACGATTTTTGAGTGTTTATACGTTTACACCTATTCACCCCCCTCTAGGTGTTTTTTCCCCTATTTAGATCCTTATTACATATAACCCAACAAGTGGTATCAGAGCGGGAATAGGGTTGTAAACAATGGTTGAAGGTGGAAACATCAACCGACCCCCGTTCTTCGATGGAACAAATTATGCGTACTGGAAAGTACGGATGAAAGCCTTTTTAATTTCCATCGACGAACGGGTGTGGCAATCAATTGAATTAGGATGGTCTAATCCAACTGAATTTATTGGTGATGTTCGCACCTTAAAACCTAGGTCGAAATGGACCAAGGAAGAGTTAGATTCATCTTCTTACAATGGCAAGGGAATTAATGCTATTTTTAATGCCTTATCTCAAACTGAATTCTCTCGCGTCTCGGCATGTGAGACTGCGAAAGAAATCTGGGATGTTCTTCAGGTTACACATGAGGGAACTAACCTCGTGAAGATTCAGAAACTGCAAATGCTTACGAGCAAGTTTGACTCTATCTTGATGGCAGAAAATGAATCTTTCACGGACTACTATACACGATTGCAAGACATCGTAAACTCATGTGCTAACCTGGGAGAGAAGATTCCAGAATTTAAGATTGTAAGAAAGATCTTAAGAACTCTTCCTGAACGATTTCGCCCAAAGGTTACTGCCATTGAAACTATTAAACACCCGGACGAAATACGTGTAGAAGAATTAGTTGGTTCATTACAAACTTATGAAATGACATTTACTACTAACAATTCTTCTGGAAAGGCATCCACTTCTAAGTCTTCAGGTTATGCGTTGAAAACAACTAAGGAAGAAGACGCGGATACATCCTCCTCAGACGATGACGAGAACCTTTCTATGGAGGAATTTGAGAAGCAGCTCGCTCTCTTGACAAGGAAGTTTCGCCGCAACTTTCGAAGGGGTAATTCAAGCAAATCTCCATCCTTCGGAAAGTCGAACAATGTCACGCCCCGGGGTTTGTTTTAGCGGAAACGATTCATAAAAGTCGAATATTTGACGTGTAATTTTTTTTTTTTTTTTTTTTTGTTTAAAAAAGAACCCCTCTTCCCCGGCACGTGCCCAGACCCGCCACACATACAGGATCACTCTGCAACGGACAGAGTCTCCCCTGTATGTGCACGGCGTAGCGTTCAGCACATGTTCCAACATACACAACCAATCAATCACAACATTATTCACAAACAACCAGCATTCTAAACTAATTAAAAACATATGGCCGATCAATTTGGAAAGGATAAATCCACAGTTTTGAAAGAGCGCCTACCCGGCGCTTACGTTTTGAAAGCTAGTTTCGAAATCAGCATAAATCCACCAGGTTTGAAAACGGTGCCCACCCGACACCAAGTTTTGAAATCCCTTTCGCAATCCATAAATCCACAGGGTTTTGAAACCAGTGCCCACACGACACTTAGATTTTTAAAACGGTTTTCGCGATCTCCCCTTTTTTTTTTTGGCTTTTGCCTTTTTGACTTTTCAAATGGCCAACAGAATAAAAGGAAGAGTAACGCACAGGGGGTACTAAATGCAACCCGTACCGACATCCACGCCGACCCCACGAGGGTATCGCGAACCTCTCACATAACTACAATGCAATGAAAAGCGAGAATGAAAGAAGAAATACAGTCCGAGGTCCCCAGCGACCCAGCTGCTCCTGTCCCGTCCTCACCAACGCCTACCTCTTCCCCCGCCTGAACCCTGTCACGAAGTGGGATGTCAGTGACGAAAAAAATAGTAGTGCAGGAGAATGTAATAAAACAAACCGTGACGACGACCGGAGCAACCACCCCCCTCAAGGAGGAAAGGCAACCTGTACACCTGTATCCTGTAATACCCGGACACGTCGGACAACTAAACCGACGGCCCACACCGTACCTGCAGAAACCCGACCACGTCGGACAACTAAACCGACGGGTCGCACCGCTCGCACCTCGGCGCCTCAACCCCACCACTAATAAGGGGCCCACTACGTCACCTCGTGGGTATACACGGGTCAGAGACCACTTTTCCGGAAAAGCGCACCCTTTGCGGTGGCCAAACCGCGGGTGCGCGTGTGGCAACCTCGAGCCAAGCAACCGTAACCATCATCATGTCAGCATCATAATATATATAACAAAAGTAAAACGGCAACATGTATACTCAAAAGTAAAACCGTAACATATGCGATCGAAAGTAACCCGCTATCATGTATAATCAAAGTAAAGGCAATAATACGTGCACTCGAAGGTAGCCCGCCAACATGTAATTATCAAAAGGAAAACGACCGTCGGAAGACCGACGCTAAACACTATGACGAAACCCATTAACATGTATAAGCTATCACTCATCAATATTTAACCCCAGCATACTTAGAATTTGACCCCGTCCAACATGATAGAGTTAGATGCTAGGACAAAGAAAATAACACCCACCTGAATGTAGGCTGATCCCGGACTCCCGCTAGCTACTGGGAGGCTGGTGCTGAGCAACTGGGCCCTGAATAATGAGATCTGGTCAGTAATAGACTCACACAAATCCTTCCCGACGATCCGACAGCAACGAAAAGCTTAAACGGGAGAATATCGCCGATTTATCGATCAAAATCCGATTCCCGGTCAACGAGGACCTACGGAACCCTAACCAGATGCCTAGTAGATTTAAAAACACTATCTAAAGGCAGCTAATATGTCCAACTTACATTTTAGTCTAATATGTTCTTAAATTTGCATAACAACATTAATTTAATTGCCCGTTTCGGCTCGTTCTTGAAATCCGGGGGTCCAACGACGACGCCGTAAGTTTCAGCGCGTTCGTTACGTCGAGACGGAGGCCGTGCTCACAATATTTGGGCCGAGACCAGGCCCATTTACAAGTTGGCCCATAAACACAAGTGCTCCAAATTAGTAATGTTGCGACTTAATATATACTTGATCTACAAGTGATCTAACTGGAGCATGGGGTTCAGTAATAACAGAGGAGTGGTGTGCTCACCTTGCACGCGTCGGAGGCCGGCCGGAAAGATGGCCGGAGCAACACCCAAGTTTGGATCAAGGCTCGGTTTGGTGTTCTTGGAACAACAGTGGCTCAGACCTGGAACCAAGGTGAGCATCAGTTAGAAGAGGTCCCCAGGAGGTCTCGGGTCCATGCGGGGTCGAGCCCCGGCGGCCGGAGGCGGCGGCGGCCGGAGATGAGCCCGAATGACAAGGCTCGGGTGCAAGAATTAAGACCCAACACAGAGGGGTGATTTGGGTTAAAATAAATTCATGGAGAGCTTGCTTAGGGTCTGTAGACCTCACCTGAGTGGTTTCCGGAGTCCCGGAGCGCCGGGGATCGCCGGCGGTCAGGTCGAGGCAAATCTCGGGTGCAATCCTGTAGATGAGGATGCCGACGCTAAACCTTGCATGCAACCGGATGGGAGAGCTCCCAAGAGTCAGAGGAGCTTACCCAATCAGTTTTCCAGCGTCTGGGAGCGACGGCAAGGCGGCGCCGGCGATGTCGGAGAAGCTTCAACAGCCGTTAATGGCGGATTCCGGCGATGTCCCTCCGGGCCGGTGCGAGATGGACCAAAAGGTCTGTCCTGATGTCGTGAGGCTTGGTGCAGGGTTGGCCGGCGACGGATTGCCGCGGCAGCGCCGGACGGCGGCGATCGGGCCTTGTGAAAAAAACCCGTTTCTAGGGCACTCGTGCGCGGGCCCGATCCTCGTCCGATCGCGATGGGGCTTCGTGGGATGTTTCAGTCACCAAGAGGACCCGATTCAACGGCTCAGATCTCGATCTTGTCGGCCGGATGAAGCCCGCGCCTTTGCCGGGAAGTGGAGGAAGAAAGGTCTCCCCCGCGGCGGCGCGCGGCGGCGGCGGCGCTCGGGTTCACTCCACTCGGCTTCTGCTACACGAGGGACCCTACAGGTGGGTTCTTGACCGCTCAAAACTCTCCCGAGCACCCTCCTTTTTCCAGCACCCAGAGAGGATGGTTTCTCGAAGCCCTTCTTCTCCGGCGACTGGGGAGGCTGCGGCCGGTGCGGCTGGTCCGAGGAGAGCGGCAGAGGAGAGGAGGTGGTTGCAAGAAGCGGCTGAGGCTTGGCTTTAGGGTTTCTTGGAAAAACTCTAGCTCGGGTGTAGAGATCTAGATATAGGGTTTTGCTACAATCACAATGTAGTCCTCTACACTCGGTATTCCAACCTAGGTCCACCCACAAAAGGTTAGTCTTGCACTAGGTCCCTCCCTATGCAATGGCACGCATTTCGAGGCAGATTCACTAGGGTCTTTATGTGCAATTAAACACCATTTTTGTATTGTTTCACGCTTCCGAGGCGATCCGGTTGCGAAACGGAAAAATGGACTGCGCCATGACGTCCGGCTAGACGAGACCTATATGGTAGCGATTTCTGATTTTCGAAAAAATGCCAGGATAAAAATCGACGGTCCATTAAAATACAGTTCCACGAATACAGTTTTCACGCTTTTCGAGACTCCGGGTAGTTCAAACAGAAATTACTGTGGCCTACGCAGCGCCATTGCGTTCGGAACGACGAAACCCGTTCGAAACGACTACCTGAAGTGCAGGATCGGTTTCCAGACAGCGATTTTGGCAAGCGTTCAACTTAGGGGTATTTGAATTTAGGGTTTACTGTCATCAACAGTACCCACTTAAGTGCACTGTGCGCAGAGGGCACTGTTGCATTGGTCGCGAGATTCGTCCACTTCTTCGCTGAATTCTGGAAGATCCGACCGTCAGATCGAAAAGTGCTGAATATGAATCTCGCTCGGTCGACGAGACGATCGCAACGGGTCAACTCGGATTTCCAAGATCATGCCGGATTGAAAATAGCCTTTTTGTCGGTAAGTCGTGCCACTGCACACTGGCGATCGGCCATACAGGCCAACAGGGGTCTTTGAAATCAAAATCAGGTCAAAAATCACTTTTAGACTATTTATTAAAAGTAAAATTTTTTGAGTTTTTACAAAAACAAGGCAAGGGTACTTCAAGTTACAAGTCAAGAAAGCAAGAGAATTCTCAAAGGATAAGAAAAGTTCAGAGGACAACTACAATGCTTCAAATGTCGAGGCTACGGCACATTGCAACGGAGTGTCCCAACAAGTATCCGGAAAGAAGAAGGCGATGCAAGTCGTCACTTGGGATGACAACTCAACGTCAAATGAGTCGTCTTCGAGTTGATGAAGCCAAAAGAGCTCCACCGCATTCCACGCGTCCGTATCTTCACCCTTCATGTGCTTTATGACAAGTACATCGAGTCGTTGTCCAACTCCACTGTTGAAAAGAATGCAACAGACATGAATCGGATGATGGAAGGTGAAGATTTTGCTCTAGCCTACCACAGACTTTTGAGGGATTCAAAGAAAGTGGCTACAAAATAAGAAGTTTGAGAGGGAGAGGTCATGATCTCGAAGAGAAGAAGCAAAACGAGCGGACTTCTCTTCAAACGCTCTTGAAGTGGAAAGGGAAAACCTCTTGAAGCCGTCATTTTTCATATATCCTTTATACTGCTCTAGATCCACATAAGAGAAGAAAGGAAATCATTAGAGAATACTCTAGTTTCTTCATCTATTGATTAGTTTGATTCTAGGTTTCATACTCACATCTTGAGTTGAATCAAACTAATGAATACTTAGATGGTATTTCCGATCTATCTTTGATCTAAGTATTCGGCGGATCATCACCACCAAAAACAACGATTTTACCCAAAAATCGGCGCGTGGATTCGCGTGTCCTTGTGGATTCAAGGTTCAACGCTCTCGTGGATTCGGAGCGAGGCACGTTCGGGATTCGAAGGGTGCTATTGGGTGAAGACCGTGGATTCGGTCGAGTCGTGGATTCGACGTTGGACGCCGTGGATTCGGCGTGGGCGCAGATCGTGGATTCGAGAAGCGTGTGGAGCGAGCGGAGAAGATCCTCTAGGAGCGTATGGAAAAGGTTGAGTCGTAAGTGTGTACGGTAAATCACCTTGTACGTGTTTTAATTCTAGTGGATTTCTGCCGTGTTATCGGTCCCGTGGTTTTTTACTCCGGTGATGGAGTTTTCCCACGTAAAAATCTTGCGTATTATTTTATTTCCGCATTGGGTTTTTATCGCAACGATTTTTGAGTGTTTATACGTTTACACCTATTCACCCCCCTATAGGTGTTTTTTCCCCTATTTAGATCCTTATTACATATAACCCAACAAAAGATCAGACTGGGAAAGTTGTAAACAAGGGTTGAAGGGAGATGAGGATCTGAAGAAAGAAGTTAAAAAGGACAAACTTCGCTCTCTCAAACGGTCTTGAAGGAGAAAGGGATAACTTGAGTCAAAGTAAATGTTTCACTTCAAGAGAAAATGAGCATTTCGAGAAGGAATACTAAAACTGGAGTGGTTGATAAAGGCAGTTACTTGCATTGAAGCTCTACTTCTCGCCGAGGGCTCGCGACAGAGCAAAAATGGAATATCACAAGACCATTTTCCAACTTAATGATGATTT